>MDKH01032995.1:0-17441 GCA_005239495.1 Nicotiana undulata
ATTTTAATTGCTTTCTAGCTTAGTTTATATTTTCGCATTTAGTTATAAACAATTATCAAAAACTAAAAATCGTATTTGTTTGGCACTGCACGATAGGTGATAATTCTCTAGCATTCCTAAACGCCCTCATATTGTTCTCTGTGGGATTCGACCCCAACCTTGTTGGGTTACTATATTTGACAACGATCGCTTACATTCTTTTAAGGTGTAAATTGAGCGTATCACGCGCTCACTAGGGATGTGTTACAAACTCTGGAGGGGTTCCTACAGCCCAAGCGCTATCAAAATCATCAATATAACCGTTGCGGCGTGCAGCCCCATCCCATAACTATCACTCATAACGGGCTCTTGGCCTCACTCAGTCATCAACCTCTCCGGTCTCACCACGGGCTCACAATGTCATGAAAACAACCCGGACAAATGATATGATAAATCAATAAATTACCGAGACAGAGATATGATATAAAAATGCATGATCGTTACTGAGTATGAAATAATAAACGAAACTAATGAGGTGACAGCAATAAACGACCGCTAAGGGCCCCAACAATACCGGCACAAAGCCTACACAGGATATCTAGCATGGTTTACAGCTCAACTAATTCATCACATGATGGAAACATGGATTCTAACAGGATAGAGTCACTAAACGGTGCCATGGAATCATCCAGGCCACAATTCTCACGGTGCACGCTCGCACGCCCGTCACTTGGCATGTGTGTCACCTCAATACTAATCACATAACACATAGTTCGAGGTTTCGAACCCTCATAACCAAGTTTTGAAGCGTTACTTACCTCAACCAAGCCAAAATCCTACTCCGGGATGCCCTGGCCTCTCGATTCGGCCTCCAAATGCTCCGAATATATTCTCAACCAGTACAATACCATCAATATACGCTAAAGGAATTAATTCCACAAGAAAACTACCAAATTAGACTCAAAACCCGAAATTGGCTCAAATCCGGCCTCTGAGCCCACGTCTCGGAATCCGACAAAAGTTAAATAAACTTGAATGCCCACTCACTCACGAGTCTAGCCATACAAAATTTATCAAAATCCGACATCATTTGGTCCTCAAATTAAACTCTCCAAAATCTCAATCCCTAACCCCCTATTTTATCCCCTAAATCCCACTAATTAGATGATAAAACAATGGGAAAACACCATAGATAGGAGTGTTAGAGCTCAAGCAACTTAGCTCACTGAAAAACCCTTGAATCCCCTCCAAAACGCTCCAAGAACCGACTGAAAATGGTGGAAATGAACCAAAATTCGCGAAGCAATCCATTTATAGGTTCCGCCCAGGTCTTCGCACCTGCAGCCTCATTTCCGTGCCTGCGGAACCGCACCTGCGGTCAACTATCCGCTCCGAAAGAAACCACTTAAGTTCCCCAAGGCCCACACATGCGCACAAACTTCTGCACCTGTGGACGCGCACCTGCGCATAGCCAATCGCTTATGCGAAACTGGGCGATCTCCCTTCCGCATATGCGGCTCCGACTCGCACCCGCGTACTCGCAGATGCGACCACTCCTACGCACCTGCGGACCCAACCTCCGTTAACCACCCAAAACTCACCCGAGGCCCTCGGGGCCTCAATTAAACATACCAACAAGTCAGATAACCCCATACGAACTTAGTCAAACCTTCGAATCACTAAAAAACAACATCAAAACACAAAATTACCCTCGGATTCGAGCCTAAGAACTTATATACTTCCAAATTCTGCAAACGACGGCGAAACCTACCAAACCACGTCCGAATGACCTCTAATTTTGCACACATGTCACAAATGACACTACGAACCTAGTCCAACTTCTGCAAATCCATTTTGACCTTGATATTAAATTTTCCACTACCGACCAAAATCGCCAAAATTCCAACTTTCGCCATTTCAAGACTAATTCTACTACGGACCTCCAAATCACATTCCGGACGCGCTCCTAAGTCCAAAATCACCTAACGGGGCTAACAAAATCATCAAAATTCTAATCCGAGACTGTTTACACATACCCGAACAAACTAATGTGGTATGACATAATAAAGCTGAATTACATAACAAAAGCAGAAATGGGGAAAATGGGGCTATAACTCTCGAAACGACCGGCCAAGTTATTACATCCTCCCCTTCTTAAACAAATGTTCGTCCTTGAAAGGGTCTAGAAACATATTAGCCTCCAACTAAACCGTTCTGAATCGTTCTGAACGGTCTCCTAAGTGGCCTCCTCCACAGGCTAACCTCTCCATTACACCTTCACTGAAGCTATATCCTTTGACCTTATTTTTCGAACCTGTCGATCCAAAATGACAATCGGCTCTACATCATAAGTCATATTAGCCTCCAACTGAACCGTTATGAAGTCCAAAACATGGGACGGATCGCCAACATACTTTCGGAGCATGGAAACATGAAATACCGGATGCACACTCGACAAGATGGGTGGCAAGGCAATCTTATAAGCCACCACCCCTATCCTTTGACTCCTCTGCTGAGATGAACCTCCTGTCAGGCGGGGAAAAAACCTCTTGATATTACCCAAATCCCCACACTCAAAGCAACCTCGCCCTGCAAAGGGAGGCAGGGACTAAAGGGAACCCCGAGCACTGGAATAACTGCTAGAAGGTCCTGACACGGATGAGCCCTGAGATGATGGTGCATGAGACGAACTCTGAGCTGATAAAGCACCGAATGATGTCTGGCTCTGCTGATAACCATGAGTTCCATGACCGGATGACGCACCATGGTGAGTTGTCTGAGCATGCCTGAAAGAACGGCCTTTACCGTGCTGGAACTGACCCCAAAAAGAGCACCATTGAATCCACCATGTCCATGAGGCCTTTTGGCCTCCCTCTCAACCCTCTTCTGACCGCGAACCATCTCAATCTGCCGAGCAATATCGATAACCTCATCAAAAGTAGAACTAGACACTCTCTCTCTGGTCATAAGCAGCCGAAGCTGAAAAGTGAGGCCATCTATAAACCTCTTGATCCTCTCTCTGTCTGTGGGAACCAACCAGATAGCATGACGGGCCAACTATGAAAATCGCAGCTCATACTGTGTCACAAACATATCACCATGTTAAAGTTGTTCAAAGTGTTCCTGCGCAGCTCCTCTCTGCGAGATTGAGGCACAAACTTCTCTAGAAAGATAACGGAGAATCACTGCCAAGTAAGGGGTGATGCACCAACCGGCCTACGCTTCTTGTAAGCCTCCCACCAACTGAATACAACCCTAGAGAACTGGAAGGTAGTGAACGAGACCCCACTGGTCTCCAGAATACCTATTGTACGGAGCATCCTTTGACACTTGTCCAAGAAACCCTGTGCATCCTCACCCTCTTCCCCATTGAAAGATGGAGGCAGGAGTCTCCCAAACCTCTCTAATCTACGGTTCTCGTCCTCTAGCATAACAGGAATCACATAGTCCTGAGCAGCTGCAACCGGATGGGCTGGTGGTGCCCCCGGTGTTTGGAGTTCTAGAACAACCGTATCAGGTGTGCGAGCGGTGGGAGTCTAAGTGCCTCCCCGTCCTGAGAAGTAGTTGCGGCCGTAGAAATAGAGACCACCTGAGCAAGGCTGGTACATACTGATTGGATCTGGGCTAGGGCCTCCTGAAAGCTAGGAATCACAATAGGCACAGGTGGTGCCTGCGCTGGTCCCGCTGGGGCATCTGCGACTGGGACCTAGTCTGGAGCAACTGGAGAGTCTGCAGGTACTACCCCGGCTGCGTGCGGGCTGCACCTCTACCCCTACTATGGCCTCGGCATCTCGCGGCCTTGGCTGGTGGTACTGGTGGCCGATCACCCTGAGCAGTAGTGCGAGTCCACACCATCTATGAGAGAATGAAACAATAGAAGTTTAGTTACCAGAATCAACAAATTCGCAGGACAAGAATTCAAGAATGTGAGATTTGTCCAAAAGGTTACGCATCCTCTCGAAGATAAGTACAGACGTCTCTGTACTGATCCGGAAGACTCTACTAAACCCGCTCATGACTCCTGAGGCCTATGTAACCTAAGCTTTGATACCAACTTGTCACAACCCAAAATCTAACCAATCGTGATGGCGCCTATCGTGAAACTAGGCAAGCCTAAATCCAACTTTTTTCTTTCATTTCAGTAAAACACCCTTTAAATTTAATAGCAAAATGGTTTAACGTAGATAAAAGCCCATTAAAAACACAAGGTTACCCCAAAATACAATACAACTGTCCCAATAATCGGGGTTCCACTGAGTACATGAGCGTCTAATAACCAGGCATAGTCCATAAAATGTCTATAGAACCAACATCAAAGTAAATTATACTAGGGAAGAGAAACTCAAGGTCCGCGAACGTCGTGCAACTACCTCGATAGTCCATGACTCCAATGCAGGTGATCAACCGCCACCTCCATGACCAGAAATGTCTGGATCTGCACGCAAGGTGCAGGGAGTAACGTGACTACACCAACTAAGTAAGTAAGAAGTCCAAACTATGGACTGAAGATGGTGACGAACTCAACCGGTGCAAATAACATGAAATAAATATACGAAAATGTAGAGATGTTCTAAAAAAACAGTTTAGGCACTTTCGTAACTGGAAGTAAAGCAATACCGAACAGTGTATTGAAGGTAACTCTACTATCTGTAATTCCAATGCATATACTGAAAATGATGCACCATACAATCCGCCTAAAATGCCCTCACTCTCGATATCTCAACCACTCAGTACCGCACATGGCTCAGTCCGCCTAGGGAAGATCCATCTCGGAATATATATATACACAACGCATGACCATAGGTCATCCGGTACCGAGGCCAAGGGCAATCCATCCCTACGGAGAAGATCCATCTCCAGGTAATAAGTAGATCGGACAAGATCCATGTCCAGGGAAGATCCATCCCTCAATCACATCAACCGCGCTCACTAGGGGTGTGTTACAGACTCTGGAGGGGCTCCTACAGCTCAAGCGCTACCAAAATCATCAATATAACCACTCCGACGTGAAACCTGATCCCATAACTGTCACTCATAACGGGATCTCGACCTCTCTCAGTCGTCAACCACTCCAGTCTCACAACGGGCACACAATGTCATGAAAGCAACCCGGACAAATGATTATGATAAATCAATGATTACCGAGAATGAGATACGATATAAAGATGCATGATCGTGACTGAGTATGAAATAATAAATGAAACTAATAAGGTGACAGCAATAAACGACCGCTAAGGGTCCCAACAATACCGGCACAAAGCCTACACAGGATATCTAGCTTGATTTACAGCTCAGCTAATTCATCACATGATGGAAACTTGGATATTAACAGGATAGAGTCACTAAACGGTACCATGGAATCATCCAAGACACAATTCTCACTGTGAACGCTCGCACGCCCGTCACTTCGCATGTGCGCCACCTCAATACTATCACATAACACATAGTTTGAGGTTTCAAACCCTCAAAACCAAGTTGGAAGCGTTACTTACCTCAACCAAGCCTAAATCCTACGTCGGGATGCCCTTGCCTCTCGATTCGGCCTCCAAATTCTCTGAATCTACTCATAACCAGTACAATACCATCAATATACTCTAAAGGAATGAATTCTACAAGAAAACTACCAAATTAGACTCAAAACCCAAAACTGCCTCAAACCCGACCCCCGGGCCCACATCTCGATATCCGACAAACGTTACAAAACATGAAATCCCACTCACTCCCGAGTCTAGCCAAACAAAATTTATCAAAATCCGAAATCATATGGTCTCTCAAATCCTCAAATTAAACTCTCCAAAATCCTAAGCCCTAACCCCCTATTTTCACCCCTAAATCCCACTAATTAGATGATAAAACAACGGAAAAACACCATAGATAGGAGTATTAGAGCTCAAGCAACTTACCTCACTGAAAAACCCTTTAATCCCCTTCAAAATCACTCCAAAAAGCTCCAAGAACCGACTAAAAATGGTGGAAATGTAACAAAATTTACGAGGCGTTCTATTTATAGGTTCTGCCCAGGTCTTTCGCACCTGCAGCCTCATTTTCGCGCCTGCGGAACCGCACATGTAGTTAACTCTCCGCTCCTGCAGAAACCACTTAAGTTCCCCAGGGCTCGTACCTACGCACAAACTTCCGCACCTGCGCATTGCCATCTGCTTTTGCGGAACTGGCAAATCATCTCTCTTCCGCATCTGTGGCTCCGACTCGCAGATGCGACCACTCCTATGCACTTGTAAACCCAGCCTCCCTCAACACTGTACTCACTTGCGAACATCCACGTGCACCTACGTCCTCATACCTGCGGCTCCCCTTCCGCAGGTGCGGAAAACACCAGCAACCACAAACACCAGCTGAATCAGCCATCTCCTAAACCCATAATTAATTCGTTAACCACCCAAAACTCACCCGAGGCCCTCGAGGACTCAACCAAACATACCAACAAGTCAAATAACCCCATGAGAACTTAGTCAAACCTTCGAATCACTCAAAACAGCATCAAAACACCAAATTACCCTCGGATTCAAGCCTAAGAACTCTTATACTTCCAAATTCAGCAAATGACGCCGAAACCTACCAAACCACGTCCGAATGACCTCAAATTTTGAACACACGTCACAAATGACACTACGAACCTAATCCAACTTTTTAAAATCCATTCCGACCCTGATATCAAATTTTCCACTACCGACCAAAATCGCCAAATTTCCAACTTTCGCCAATTCAAACCTAATTCTACTACGGACCTCCAAATCACATTTCGGACACACTCCTAAGTCCAAAATCACCTAACGGAGTTGATGCAATTATCAAAATTCTAATCTTAGACCATTTACACATAAGTCAACATCCTATTGACTTTTCCAACTTAAGTTTATCCCAAAGAGACTAAGTGTCTCAATTCACTCCGAAACTACTACGAACCCGAACCAACTAACCCTGTATGACACAATATAGCTGAATTGCATAAAAAGAAGTAGAAATGGGGAAAATAGTTCTACAACTCTCAAAATGACCGGCCGGGTCATTACAGTACAGCCCAAGCGCTATCATCATCATCAATATAATTGTTGCAACGTGCAGCTCGATCCCAAAATCGTAACTCACACTCAGGATCTCGGCATCAATCAGTCGTCAATATCTTCAGTCTCACCAATGGGTTCACAATGTCATAAAAACAAACCCGGAACAATGATATGTTGAATCAATAATTGACTGAGACTAGGATATGATATAAAAATGCATGAACATGACTGAGTACAAAATATAAATGAAAATAGTGAGATGACAGCAAGAAACAAACACTAAGGGTCCCAACAATACCGGCATAAAGCCTATACATGATATCTAGCATGATTTACAGCTCAATGACTATATCACATGTTGAAAGCATGGAGATCAACAAGGTAGAGTTGCTAAACGGTGCTATGAAATCACCCAAGTCGCAATTTTCACGGTGCACCCCCGCACACCTGTCACTTGGCATGTGCGTCACCTCAATACCAATCACATAACACATAATATGGGGTTTAGAACCCTCAAAACCAAGTTTGAAAGCGTTACCTACCACAAACCAAGCAAAAATCCTACTCTACAATGCTTTTGCTTCTCAAATAGGCCTCCAAGCGACCCGAATCTAGCCAAAAGTAATACAATACGATCAATAAGGGCTAAGGGATCAATTCCAAAATAAAACTACTGAATTATAGCCAAAATCCAAAATTGTCTCAAACTCGACCCTCGGGCCCACGTCTCAAAGTCCGACAAAAGTCACTAAATCCGACAACCCATTCAATTACGAGTCCAACCATACTAGTCACTCAAATCCAACTTTGTATCGACATTCAAATAACAAAAATTCATTTGATGAAATTTCTACAATTTCCCCAAAATTTCCATCTCAAAATACTAATTGGATGATGAAAACAATGATGTATTCATGTATATTAACAAAATCCAAGTTAGAATCACTTACCCCGATGAATTTCTTGAAAAACCCACGAAAATTCGTCACAAACCAAGCTCTCTAGGTCCAAAAATGAAATAATACCCTAAGCCTCGTTTATATAGTACACCCTATGACCTCCCAATGTGAGGTCCACACATTTCCAAGTGCGGTCACACCTTTCCAAGTCCTGCGATCGCACAAAATTGGTGTGGCGCACTTCACAGCTTCTCTACTACCAAGCTTCAGTAAATTGGAAATAACGCTTTCTACAGATGTACAAATGATGCTTTCTTTGCCTTTCCGGAAACTAGACACGAAGGGCTACAACTTTTGTTTTTGAATCATCTCCATGTTCCTTATGGATGAAAAGATATAAGCTTTCGAAGTCGGACCATCGAATCGGCAAAATTCACAGATAGAATTGTGCGGTCCGCACTCTTCCTTTGCGGTCCACACATATTCGTCTGCTGTAGCACTTTTTCACATGCTAAAATACTCAAAAATGTGCCTCAGCACATGAAATTGTGCGGTCCGTACTTCCAACGTTCCAAAACAACATCAGAGTGTCGAAATGCTTGGACTCGCTCAAAACTCACCCCGAAACTACCCTTGAGACCTCAACCAACCCAAAATATCATACAAACTTAGTCGAATCCTCAAACCACCTCAAATAGTATCAAAAAGATGAATTATACAGAGATTCATGCCTAATGAACTTCTAAACTTCTAAATTTCGCAAACAACACCGAAACCTATCAAACCTCGTCGGAATGACGTCAAATTTAACACACACGTCAAAAATGACACCACGAAACTACTCCAACTTTTGGAAATCCATTCCGACCCCAATATCAAATTTTCACTGCCGACCAAAATCGCCAAATTTTAAACTTATCGCCAATTCAATCCCAATTCCACTACGGGACTCCAAATCACATTCAGGACACACTCTTAAGCACAAAATCACCTAACGGGGCAAACGGAACCATCAAAATTCCAATTCGAGATCATTTACACATAAATCAACATCCGGTTGACTTTTTCAACTTAAGCTTCTAATAAAGAGACTAAGTGTCTCAATTCACTCTGAAACCACTTCGGACATGAACCAACTAACCTGATATATCATAATATAGTTGAAGAACACAAAAGGAAGAAGAAATGAGGAAAACGAGGCTATAACACTCGAAACGACCGGCCGGGTCGTTACACTGAATTTGCGCATACCATTAATTTGCAATTTTAGTTCCTGAACTTATTCTGGGAAGTCATCTTGTTTGAGTTCACATGCTTCAAGTTTAAGTTTCCAGTCTTTCTTCTCCCTATTTATAATTCTCTTCAATTCATTTAGAATTTTTTTACTCTTTTTGTAACGATCCAACGGGTACTTTTGAGCATTTGCATTCCTTTCAGCTATTTGAAGTCTTGAGTAGCTTTATATGATGTATTATGGCTTGCGTGAATCGTCAGTTTTAGTCTTCAGGTGTTTCAGGATCGATCCTGAAGAATGATTCTCAACTAAGAAGCTTTAAGTTAGAAGAATTGACCAAGTTTGACTTTTGAGTATTTGACCTCGGATCGAAGTTTTGATAGTTTCCTTAGGTTCGTATGGTTATTTTGGACTTGTGCATATGCCCAGATTTTCAATTGGACGTTTCTAGAAAGTTTCAGCACTATTTGGCGAAAGTTGACAATTTGAAGGTTTGGAATGTACATAAGTTGACCAGGGAGTTGAATTTGATGATATCGAGTTCCGATTGTGATTCAAGGAATTAGAATAGTTTCGTTATATCATTTGGGACTTATGTGCAAAATTTGAGGTCATTCTGGATTTGTTTGATATAGTTCGGCATGAATTTTAAAAATTAAAAGTTCAAAAGTTCATTAAGTTCGATTTAAGGTGCAATTCGTAGTTTTGATATTTTTATGGGTTATTTGAGGCCTCGTGCAGGTCCGTATTATATTTTGGGACTTGTTGGTGTGTTCGGACGGGGTCTCGAGAGACTCGAGTGAGTTCCGGACCATTTTCCTTTATTCTGAACAGCTGGTTTTCTGATGTCGCAGATGGTCTTCGCGATCATGATATTGTGGATGCGATCGCGATGTGTAATTTGGAGCCGCGTAATTTATTCATAGTGTTTCCAGAATAACTTTCACGTTCGCGTATCTTTACGAGGATTGGTCTTCGGAGTCACAGTGTATCATTATGTTCGCATAGAATCACGAAGGATAGTTAGCAGCTGATAATTCTTTAAACGTGTTTGCGTACGTCATATCGCGTTCGCGTATGTCATATTGCGTTCGTGGAGCTTTGGTCTGTTTGTGCATCGTGTTCGCACGGTCTTTATCGTGAACGCATAAGGCAGTTTTTGGACAGTAGAGTTTGTGTTTTGCGATCACAAAGAAAGTCATGCGATTGCGATGGGTATGTCTGCTCAGTGAATTTAAGTACTTTATTTTCGAAGGTTTCATACATTTTAGCATATTTTGAGCTATGGAGCTTGGATTGAGGCGATTGTTAAGGCTATTTTCACAACATGGATTGAGATAAGTATTTTATACTCGGTATTGATCTTATTCCGTGATTCCATTTTTATTTTTGGCATTTGATTGATGATTTAAAAATAAAAATTGAGGATATTTGTCTAAGTTTCCCTAACGTGAATTTTTATGTTTTGAACATCGATTAGGAGTCGTATTTGAGTGGAATTAGTATGGTTGGACTCGTAATTGAATGAGTTTTCGGATTATGTAAGTTTTGTCGGGTTTCGAGGTACGGGCCCGAGATTGACTTTTTGGTTGACTTTGGGCTTTCGATTAAAGATTCAACCTTTATCAATTGGGTTTATTTCCTTTGGCATTATTTGATGTTTTAAGTTGCTTTTGGCTAGTTTTGAGCCGTTCGGAGGTTAATACGCGGGGGATGGCATTTCTAGAGTATTGTTTGACTTGCTCGATATTGGATTTGGCGTGTTCGAGGTAAGTAACATATCTAACCTTGGATTTGAGGGTATTTAACCCTGGGAACTATGTCATATGAGATGCATTGAGGTGACGCACATGCTAGGTGACGAGCATGTGGGCGTGTGCCGGGAAAATCATGATGTTAGTTGACTATTAGACTGTGACATAACTTGTTTTATTGTTATATCTTTTTACATCCATGTTCTCCCTACTTGTTTGATTATATGAGCTTTGAATCATGTTAGAAATCATGTTTAGGCTATGTGCTTATTCGGTTGAGACCTATGGAGGATATTCATGTTGTTTTGAGTTATCTGCTCTAACTATAATTATATACTCAGTCATGATTCTTTATTTGCACAAATACCTCAGTCTATGTTCATCATTCATTGTTACATCACATATTATCATTGTTTGGGATGAGTGGTACGAGATTGTGACCCTTTGAGACTTGAGAGATTGATGACTGAGGTGGGCCTGAGAGCTGTGTTGTGAGTATTATTTATTGGATCGGGTTGCACGCCGCAACAACCCTTATTGGCTATTTTTTTAGATCGGGTTGCATGTCGATGCAGGCATTATTGGCTCATTTATGGGATCGGGTTGCACGCTGCAGCAAGCTTTATTGACTTATTATGGAACCGGGTTGCATGCCACAACAAGCCACGTGGTCTTTATATTAGCGCTTAGGAAGGATCCACCCCTACGGAGTCTAACATATCAGCAGTGAGCGCAGGTACCGTACAGTGTTGAGTGATTGTGCGGTATGAGTGGGAGTTTGAGACAGACAGATTGGGTACTCTAAGTGTGTGAGTACCTTGGAATATCACCGTAAAATCATTCATTTGACATGCATAATTGGCATGTAGTCATAGAGATGCATTTTCCTCATGTTATACGGTATTATGACATTCATGATTTGACATATACATTTGACATGTAGGCAATGAGATGTATATTCTTCATGCTAGATAGTATATGATAATTGATGACTTGACATGCATATTGACATGTAAGCATAGAGATGTACTTTCCTCATTTATCTGATAATGAAATATCTTTCTTGTTGTTGAAAGGTTTGGTTTGTTACTTATTGAGTACATGGGGTCGGTTGTACTCGTACTACACTTCTGTACCTTGCGTGCAGATTTTGGAGTTGGTGTTATTGTGTATGGCAGGAGCTGGCATTGAAGATGTACCTGCGTTCCGGTTATAGCTGCCTCATTTTCTTGGTATCTTTAGATTATCTGTTTATGTAGATCTTGAACAGATGATGTATTTATTTCGTACTAGCCTTGTAAACTCTAAGTCTTAGAAGCTCATGATTTGTCCTACAAATCCTTGGGATTTTTATATAAAAGTTCAGTTATTTCATCATTTATTTTCTCAGTAAATCTCATTTTCAATTGGACTATTGTTAATTGGCTTACCTAACGGGTTGGATTACCTTCCATCATGACTAGTTAAATTTTTGGATTGTGACACTTTTACGGTGAGATCAAGAATATCTTGCAATTCATTGCATCTATCACATTCGTAAGGTCTTACCTAGATTGATTCACCACGGGCCATGAAGCTATTGTTTGTCGTTTCCTTGATGTCATTGTCTGATATATCTTCATTGGTCCAACAACCTAAAAACTTGTTCATATCATTTTCAGTATAGTCATGAAGCAGAGATTAACGTTTTCTTCATGTTTTGGACTATCTTCATCACTCCAACTTCCAAAGGATTTTTTCTTGTGAATCCTCTAGAGGCTTTTCTTTTGAGATCTGGGCATTCAGATTGAACATGATCATATTTTCCATATTCAAAGCATTTCCCAACATTCTTATCTTTCTCATTGTAATGTCTAGTTCTTCTTGTAGACATTCTTCCCTTTTTGGTGTTCCTATATTTACTCATCTGTCCATTCATAGTTTTGGACACTATAGAAATTTCTTCTTCTAGAGCCTCCGCTTCATTGTCATCATTATCTTCAGATCCTTTAATGGAGGTTTTGAATACCATTGTTTTATTCTTTTCATCCTGTCCTCGTTTTCTGAGGTGAGATTTCTCGAATGCAATAAGATCTCCACGCAGTTCATCATAGGACAGTTTGTCTAGATCTTGAGATTCAAGTGTAACCACTTTTTCTTTTCATACAGTAGGCAAACTTCTTAAGATTTTTCAAACTTGTTCACCACTTGAGTGGGGTCTTCCAAAGGCCTTCGTATCTCCAACGATTTTATTTAATCGAGCAAATGTCTCTTTAATGGATTCAACTTCTTTCATCTGAAAGAGTTCGTAGTCATAGATCAGAATATTTATTCTTGTTTTCTTGACCTTGTTTGTCCCTTCATAAGTGACCTCGAGCTTATCTCATATTTTTTAGCCATATCACAGCTTGAGATCTTTCCATATTCTTCTCCGCTTATAGCATTGTATGGAAGATTTCTTGCTTTGGCATTTACCTCTATCACTGCCATTTACTCATCAGAATAATCATCTATATCCATGGGATCAGTAGATGTCCAGCCATTTGTCTTCTTGTCGGACTTTGTGCTGAAACTGGATATTCTTCTTTTTTTAATAAACGCCACACTTTGACATCATAGAATTTCTCATAGATTCCATGTGAACCTTCCAATGCGAGAAATGTTGTCCATTGAAATATGGAGGTCCTGCATGTGATGTTCCTTCTTGGAATAGGGCTCTGATATTTACTTGATTTGATATGATCTTTTCTTACGAGTTGTTAAGCAAAATGAAAACGTGAGACCTACTCTGATACGAATTGAAAGTACAAGAGGGGAGAGGAGGTAAATTGTCGTTATTTTTTATTTTTACTTAAATAGTCGACTAGTTTATGAGTTAGTCGATTGGAGATTCAAGCGAGAATAAATAAGAAATGCAAAATGTGAAGTGCTGAAAGTAAATGATACAATATTTTGTATCTGTTAAGATTCAATGTGAATCCTAGTCCAGTCTCCTTGGATTGCAAGAAGGTTTTCTCTTCAAAGCTCCTTGAAATTCTTCTTACAAGTGTGTTGATGAGTTGATCACCCACCAACTGATTTATGAACTTAAGTAAGCTATCAATGTTATTGATACAATGCCTCACCAATATTTTTTTTCTCTCTTTATTCTCTCCACTAGTTACACAGTTAATCTATTACAGGATACAATGCTTGTTTAGAATAGAACAAAGAGTTTTAGTTGGTTCGATCAAAGTATATGTGTTTTCCTTGATCTCCGGCTATAAATGCAACTTCAGGGATCTGCTTGATTCTTAATTGATGCCGATTTTGAGAGATTGACAACCCAACGAAATTTATCCTTGGAATGAATCTTGATTGATAATTCTTTTCAGGAATAAGTGCGGAGCTTCCATCGTTTAATCCTTTTATCATGGAGAGTGATTGTTTTTCATTAATGACGCAATTTAGTAGACTTACGGATCTTCAGACATATAATCTTTCCTTCAACGACTTGATTGACGATTGAAGCGGATTTCCGGGAGTAGTGTTCTTTTGCAAATTTGAGCTTTCCTTACTTGAAGCGTATGGATTGCTTCATAGATGATCTTCTACCAACCAAGGTCATCGATTTATTTGAGTCTGCCGTCTTTAAGGCATTATGAGTTAATCCCTTACTTTGCATCTGGAATACACTTACAAATAAGAGTAATGTTATTTTTCATTATTGAAACTTAGATCTAACATATTGATTAGGGTTCAGGGTTTATAGTTCAGAATTTAGGGTTTAGGGTTTGAGATTTGGGTCCATGATTTATAGACCATGTAAAAAGTTTATTGCCGCTAGTGGTGAATGGACGACTGTTGTGATGATTAATCTTTTGTAAGAACGTACCTTTTTAAAATTTATTTATTATGTAAACTCATATCTTTTGAAAAAATTGTTTTAAATAATTAAAAGTAATTAATAATCGATAACTGATAAAGGCTTATAATCAACTAACAACAATAACAAACCCAGTTTGATCCCAACATGTAGGGTCTGGGGAGGGAAGTCTGTACGCAGACCTTACCCCTACCTAATGCAGGTAGAGAGGTTATTTCCAATAGACCCTCGGCTTAGAAAGGGCAAGAAGAAGAAGAGGGAAGCAAGGAAGGACAAATAATTTAATCAACTAGTGGATTAAATAATTTAATAGTCTCTACACAACAGTTGGATTAAATACACAAAAAGTAGTTAAATACACAACATCTTGGTCAAATAAAATTTTCAACATACAAATTGTCACGACTCGATTTACCCTCTGAAAGGTATCATGACGGCACATAGTCTCTATGACTAGGTAAGCCTAAATTGCGGATAAATCTTAATTAAAATGTGATAAATAAAGACAGAAAGGATAAAATCTAAATAATCATAATGATGCCGCTCGGCATGTACAAATATAAACCCTAAAGACCCAGATTGTCACAATATAGTCACAAGCTTCTATACTACTGTAGATCTAAACAAAGTTGGGGGAAAATACATTGGAAAATCTCTATATGTCACAATGGAAGGTGACTCAGAAGATTCTGCGGACGCGGCAGAAATATCTTGCGGTCTCCTGGTAACAGCCGCAATAACTAGCCACGCGACTGATAACTCGTACCTAGATCTGCACATGAAAAATATGTGCAGAAAAGGGCATGAGTACACGATATTTGGTACCCAGTAAGTGCCAAGCCTAACCCCAGTCAAGTAGTGACGAGGTCAGGTTAAGGCTCTACTGGATTTTTATACAAATCAATTTAAAACAGTACAAAAGATAAGTAATTTTTACAGTAAACAGTTAAAGAAAATATTTTAAAACATAATAGTAAAAAGAGCCCTCGGCTCGGCAAAATGTATCACAAGGTGGAAATATCCCGGGATACCGTCCTATAGTTCCAAATGATTATGCAGTATACGGATCTCCCGGAATACGCCCGTAGTCCCAAAATAAATATGCAGTGCTGGGGATCTCCCGGAATACATCTGTAGTCCCAATTTAACTATGCGGTACAAAGGGATCTCCGGGAATACGTCTGTAATCCCAATTTAAATATGCGATGCGAAATAATTGACAAATAAGACATCAATTTAAACAATTCATCAAGTTTCAAATAGGGAAAACAATAAGCTAACTAAACATGGCGCACATAGGGTCAGATAGGCAATTTAATATTAAACAGGTAAGCATGATTTCCTAATCTAAGTTAAACAATTAAACACATTAAAGCAATGTAATAGGAGAAAGATAATTTATAGTTTTCGAAAGAAAAAATGGGGTTGTTGCAATAATGGCCCGTGTACGTACTCGTCACCTCACGTACACGGTGCCCACATATCAATTAGTGTTAAAACAACCTAAGGGAAAGTTCCCAACACAGAGTTAGGCAAGCCACTTACCTCGACTCTCAAATCAACTCGAAATTACGTGCTTGCCACGAGTACCCGGCTCCAAATGGCCCAAATCCATTCAATTCAATTGAATAAATTAAATATAATTTTAAGTAACTAACTTAACTAATAAATTCGAAGCTAAAACGCGAAATTAGAAAAATCGCCCCAAAAAGTCCCCCGGGCCTACGTCTCGGAATCGGGTAAAATTTACAAATTGCGAATACTCATTCACTCACGAGTCTAACAATACCAAATTTACTCAACTCCGATACCAAAATCTCGATCAAACCCCAAAAATTCGGCCTAGAAACGTTTCTCAAATTTTCCCAATTTTCACCTCAAATTCGAAATTAAATGTTAAAAATAAGCAAGGATTAGCGGGAATTAATCAAAACCGAGTAAGAATCACTTACTCCAAACACCCACGTGAAAACCCCTCCATGAATCGTCAAATCCCGAGCTTCCAAGTTCAAATTATGAAAAATGACTCAAACCCTCGATTTTGGGTGCTTTAATTCTGCCCATATGTGGCTTAATCGCGATCGCGGAAGTACCATCGCGATCGCAAAGAACAACTACGCGCCCCATAAATTTTCCTCTACGCGGTCGCGATACATCTATCATTAATTATATTTTTTCCTTTGTATTAGTCCAAAGAATGACCGGTTTCTATATATTTTTTTATATATTAAGCTATTTGTTAAACAATATTAACTCAATATTGGTCATTTTTAGACTTTATATGGAGACAACCTCTACATTTCCAAATGTCTAGAAGATCGCAAAACTTAATTTTTTAATTGGCGCCGTGCTACAAATCTTTGGAGAATTATAATGAATTATTTATGTTTCACTTGTTTGTTTGGAGTATTAATAATACTGTAACGATCCGACCAGTCATTTTACTTTTTAGAACATGTTCCCTTAAATAAGACTTTACTACCTTTTTAGAACATGTTCCATCACGACCGACCGTATGTGTTTTTATTATTTTATGACTTGCGGGTACGGTTTGTCACAATCCCAAAACTACCTCGGACGTGATGGCGCCTACCTCACAATCACTCGGAATCAGCCCCTCGGGCAACCTCACAGTCACTCATGCTCCCAATCACTCGGCACTCGCACTCAGTAGGTACCTGCGCTCACTAGGGGTGTACAGACTCC
>ML300275.1:1191-23178 GCA_005239495.1 Nicotiana undulata
AAGCGTTAGCAAATCGGTTGGTCAGATTGGAGGTTTCTGAGGGTGGCAGTGTTTTGGCCCATACCGTCGCTCGTTCTTCATTATATGATCGCATTCGCGCCAGGCAGTATGATGATCGTCATTTATGTGCTCTTAGAGATGCGGTTCGGCACGGACGTGCCAAGCAGGTCACAGTTGATGCCGAGGGAGTTTTGAGATTGCAGGGACGTATATGTGTTCCTAATGTTGATGGCCTTCGTGAGTTAATATTGCAGGAGGCCCATAGTTCCCGGTATTCCATTCATTCGGGCGCCGCGAAGATGTACCAGGACTTGTGGCAGCATTATTGGTAGCGTAGAATGAAGAAAGATATTGTGGCCTATGTGGCTCGGTGCTTGAATTGTCAGCAGGTTAAATATGAGCACTAGAGACCGGGTTGTTTGATGCAACAGATTCAGCTTCCCGAGTGGAAGTGGGAGCGTATCACGATGGATTTTGTAGTTAGACTTCCACGGACTCCGAGGATTGTTGACGCAGTATGGGTTGTGGTTGAATGGCTGACCAAGTCAGCACATTTCATCCCGGTGGCGGTTTCATCTTCAGCAGAGAAGTTGGCTCAGATTTATATGAGAGAGATTGTCAGATTGCACGGTGTACCCCTATCTAGTATATCAGACCGAGGTACTCAGTTTACCTCCCATTTCTGGAGAGTATTCAAGCGAGAGTTGGGCACACTTATTGAGTTGAGTATAGCATTTCATCCTCAGACGGACGGACAATCCGAGCGCACTATTCAGATTTTGGAGGATATGTTGCGGGCATGTGTTATTGATTTTGGTGGTACATGGGACCAGTTCTTGCCTTTAGCAGAGTTTTCCTATAACAACAGTTACCAGACGAGCATTCAGATGGCTCCGTATGAGGCGTTGTATGGTAGGCGATGTCGGTCTCCAGTCGGATGGTTTGAGCCCGGAGAGGCTAGGTTATTGGGTTCCGAGCTAGTCCAAGATGCCTTGGATAAGGTGAAGATCATTGAAGATAGGCTTCGTACGGATCAGTCCAGACAAAAGAGCTATGCGGATCGTAGAGTTCGAGATTTGGCTTTTATGGTAGGAGACCAGGTGTTCCTCCGAGTGTCGCCTATGAAAGGCGTGATGACATTCGGGAAGAAGAAGAGTTGAGTCCTAGGTATATTGGTCCATTTGAAATTTTAGAGAAAGTAGGAGAGGTGGCCTACAGACTTTCCTTGCCACCGCATCTATCAGCGGTGCACCCAGTTTTTCATGTATCTATGCTCCGGAGATATATTGCAGATCCGGCTCATGTTCTTGACTTCAGCGGTGTACTGATACTACACTGCACTTCCTTGTGTCGTGCAGATCCTGCTACTGGACCCCGTGGAGCGTTCTGAAGGAGATACCTTCAGTCCACGTTAGAGCTTCGAGGTATACACTGGCGTCCGTGGATCCCGAGGCTTCTGTCCTTTATCGTTTCATTGTCTTTCTTCTTTACTTCCAAGACAGTGTTGCACTTTTATTCCAGACTTGTATGTAGTATTCTAGTAGCTAGTCCGTGGGATTGTGACACCCCGGTTTTGGGAGTTTACGTTATTTCAAGATTGTTATGTTCTTCCTTTCCGCGTTTAAGTTTTGTTATTTTTAAAGGTATGTTATTGATGTACGGTTAAACGGTTTCCCACTATTATCCCAGTATATGATTGAATTAGTTAAAGTTGAAAGGCTAGAGTTTTATTTCTTATTAAATGGTTTTAAATTACTATTGCAAGTTATACGTTGGCTGGCCTAGCGAGTTCAACGTTAGGCGCAGTCACGTCCTAAAGGGTGGAAATTTGGATCGTGACAGATCTTGAGAGGTATTGGACCATCGAGAAATTCAAGAAGCAGATTGAACTGGGAAAGAAGGCCCGAGCATCGGAGAAGGGTGGATCCTTGCACTGTCTGGGTTCAAGGAGCATGGAGAAGACGAGGAGACATCTGGTAATTCCTTAAAATATTTTGTATTATTAATTTATAGGTTTATTTCTTGGTAATTTCCTTAGAACCATGATGGGTTTTGTGGTATGACATCTGAGCTCTCAATCTTGTTGAAATTTTGTTTGTATTGAATGCCTTTCAACTTGAGCTTCTACCCAAATCAGTGGCTTCACCTGAATGCATTACTAGTAAAGTTATGCACTTTACATTATGCCTCAATTAATAAAAGAAGAACAATCACATGCACGCTTCAAAGAAAACATAGTAACAGAGAACATGAGTTAAACCTAACTACTGAATCTATATGTCATCAGATCAAATGATCCATCAGGAGGTATAAAATATATAGTAACAGATCAAAGGCTTGTTTTGTCTATGCATTTTCATCTTCTCCAGCGTTGGTATGCCGACAACTATATTTTTTTTATTAAGTTTGTATATGCTTAATCCCTTCAGTTAGATGTGAATGCCACCATAGTAAAAAGTTCGAGTATTTACCGTTTCTCTAATCTCAACTGCTTTATTGGTGCTGAAAATATTTTTTGTCGGGTTTTTACTTCTAGCCCTGCCTTGTTTTTGATTGAATTGTCTGATGAGCTTTTTACTGTTCTTTGTCCATATGTCTGACCATTTCATCTGATCTTGTTGGTTATTTGAACATGTTGGTTTATTTGACCACTAAATCGACCATGAGGCAGCCAATTAGGAGTTGATGACTGATA
Organism: Nicotiana undulata; assembly: GCA_005239495.1. NCBI lineage: Eukaryota > Viridiplantae > Streptophyta > Magnoliopsida > Solanales > Solanaceae > Nicotiana > Nicotiana undulata. The sequence continues at coordinate 3,887 of ML300275.1, forward strand.
ATATATGTTGAAGGCTTTTTATGTCTAAACTTAGTAGCTAGAAGTTCAATGGAGAAGAGGCCAGCGAAACCTCTTGAGTTGTTTAGTATATGCTATTTTAGAAGAACAATATTTTAGTAGTCTGTCTTCAATTGCAGTTTGATGTGCCAAACTAAAATATCTGATAAGATGATCTTTTTTTAAAAAAAAAAAATTGGCTATTGATTTGAAGGGATGCCACCTCTATTTAAAGGGGCGTTTATAAAAGGAAACTATTGAAGACGTATAGTTGGCCGTAATGGCTTTTCAAAAATCATTCTCACTAGGAACAAAGATGGGACATACTATTAATTCGCGTTTTCAGTTGGTTTATTTTTATCGAACTATATTTATATATATGTTAATTTCATTAACATGTTTTATTACATTTGTAGGAAAAAATATTGGGGAGGAAAATGAGTCAGGATGAGTTCTTCATGGAGACTCACATCCGGAAGAAGAAGGCACTGGCAGAACCAACTAGATAGGTCGAGGACCGGGCAGAGACTACACATGTAAGTTTCATAACTACTATAAATGTTTATAGTATTATATAGTTAGTAATTTTTTATCTTCTAAATAAAGGGTCGCTACAAGATCAATTTGGAGGAGTACACTCAGAGCTTGCCATCAAATGATCAAGGCGAGCGGCCGCCCATTCCATCCGAAGAAGCGGAGAGGATATGGTTGGATGTCGTCGGTGGTCCTAAAAAGGGGATAGCATACGGCCTTGCAGATAAATCGTTTCGGCGCTACAGAGCTGGATTGCAAGGTTTAGGGACTTTCGCCTAAGGCGAAGCGATTGATAGGTCGACTATATTGTCTATGGAACAGAAGATCGCAAAGCTGACAGCAGAGCTTGAAGAGTCAAAGGCTAGAGAAAAGAAACAACTAGAAAGGAGTGGCGGAAGATTTAATCTCCTTCCAAGTCAGCTGGCCAATCTTCTTGCTAGTGGTGGTTTCCCCCTTCCTCGGTCTCCTCCTCCTTCCCCATGTGCCGGCGATGAAGATTATAGGAGTGACGATGAAGATGAAGATGAAAATGAAGATGATGCTACAAAAAGAACTCATTGAATGTTGTGTATTGTTAAACAAAGTTTTGAACTTGTCAATATTTTGTTGTTGTTGGTTATTTGAATGATGATTATATTATTTTGTTATCGAACATTTTAGTAGTTTTTGTTGTGGTTATTAGTTGTCGTTAAGGTGTCTTGTTGTGGTTATTTATATAATGTTGGTTATGAGTTGTTGTTGAAGCCTTGTTGGGTTATCATTATGGTTCAATGGCAGCAATGTCAGCTGCCATTATAGGATTGGTATAAATTGGCAGGTGGTGTAGTTTAAAAGCAGTCATTTTTTGCCCAGTTTTTACCCAGATTTCCGACCGAATTCGGTCAGAAATTAATTAATTTTTGCCCAGAATTCATATTTTCCGAGCACATTCGGTCAGAAATTTTGAATTTATATATATTTTAAAAAACAAATTAAGAATTTACAAATAATTATTTAATTAAATTAAATTAAATTTTTTTAAATTTCCGACCGATTTCGGTCGGAAACTAAAGTTTGACAACCAGTCAGCGCGTTGAAGTTTGCGACCGATTTCGGTCGGAAATTTCCGACCACTGGCGGTCGGTACTCGTTTGCGACCAGTAATTCCCCGTCCAATTAAAATCGGTCGCAATTTGGTCGGAAATTGCTAATTTCCGACCGATTTCGGTCGGAAATTTCCGACCACTGGCGGTCGGTACTCGTTTGCGACCAGTAATTCCCCGTCCAATTAAAATCGGTCGCAATTTGGTCGGAAATTGCTAATTTCCGACCGATTTCGGTCGGAAACTTCGAACGGAAACCATCTTATTTCTAGTAGTGTTAATTATATAAGGAAATAACAAAAGCAAATTCCAGGAAACAAAATAATATATTATGCACAACCCTCGCTGCAGAATAATATCGCAGCTTATTACAACACCATCAAGCAGTACTTCAGGAGTAAAAGTAATAAGGAAAAATAAAAGGAACAACACTGAAAGTGAAAGAACGATAGACGATTTATGTTTATTATACTTACCGTACTAGCTGAATAAATTAGTCATATGGTGAAGCAATTAAGTATAATTTGTTTTTCCTACCAACGGCACCACCAAATTTCTCAGACATATCTAATTCTTCTAAATCCATACCATTAGGAAGTTTCCAGTCAAAATGGTATAGTAGTCTAGCCAGAGTGAGCTCAATGGTTGCTGTACCAAACGATATTCCTGGACATGCCCTTCTCCCAAATCCAAATCCCAAGAACTCAAAAGGAGTCGATCCTTCAATATCGTTATTGAACCTCTCGGGCTCAAATTTCTCTGGATCATGCCAATATTGAGGGTCCCTTCCCATTGCCCACATATTCACAAGGGCTATAGTGTTTTTAGGTATGATATAACCATTAACCTCGCACTGCTCTATTGATTCCCTAGGTAAAGACAATGGACCAGGAGGATGAAGCCTTAGAGTTTCCTTAACTACCAATTTCAGGTACTTCAGATTTTTAATATCACGTTGATCTACTATTTTTCTTCCTTTCAAGATCTCTCTGACTTCAGCTTGCACTTTTTTCATGACTGTAGGATTCTTCATTAGTTCAGACATGGCCCATTCAAGTATAGTTGCTGATGTCTCAGTTCCGGCAATGAATATATCCTGTAGGCACACAATCGATAAGCAATTTCAGGGCTCGATCATTTGTAGCAAATTAAAAAGAATAAATAATATAATTAATACTTGACAAGAAGAAAATGTGTAGAGGAAGAGATTGACATGAAGATCAAGGTAGTACTTACGAAGACTATAGCTTTAACGTTATCTCTTGTTATATCTTCGTGAAAACTGTGGTTCTCCTTGTCTTTAAGCCTTAAAAGAAGATGCAAAATATCTTCGTGATCGATGGGCTCACCGTTATTTCTTTCTATGGTAGCTTCATGCTCACGGACAATTTCTTCAATAAGGAGATCACATTCTTGATGTCTTTTAACTAGCTTTTGCTTGGATCCTATGATGAACTCAAGAAACTCGAGGGACGGGAACAAATCTAAGATATTGAAAATCCCTGCTGCAGCTGCTATTTCCTTTATTGCCGAAACCAATGAATCTTGACCGTTACAGGTCATTCCAACTGAAGCTCTGCAAATAATAGCACAAGTTAGCGAGTTAAGACATTCATTCATATTGATTGGCGTACAACCTGCAGCCGATGCCTTAATGGATGTAACTAAGCGCGAAATCTCTTCCTCCATTAGAGGATAAGTTGAGTGAACCCTTTTCGGACTTAGGAGCTCTAACGTGCAGAATTTGCGCATTTGTTTCCAGTAATCACCATACGGAGCAAAGATCATGCCTCGATTATTGTATGTAACGGTCTTCGAGACAAGCATCTCCGGCCTATACGCAAATGCGGTATCGCTTGTTTTAATTACTTCTTTCAGCATCTTATAAGATGATATGATAATAGTTGAACGTTCGCCTAGTTTTAGGTGCATCAAAGGTCCATGTTTCTCAGCTAATTCCTTGAGTGCAACATGGGGCAGAGAGCTTCCAGCCAGCTGATGTAAATTTCCAATGAGTGGGAGTTTCCATGGTCCTGGTGAAAATCGTTTTTGCCCTCTTTTGATGAATAATACAAGCAGCAAAGGTAGGACAAAGAGGACGATGATCATGAAGAAAGAGACTTGCATATTGAAGTAATTGACTTAATAAATCAGAGAGGTTGGCGTATGACTACTAGTGTCTGATTTATGGACTTCTTGGCAAGACTTTATAGAAGATCCAAGAAATGGGATAGGAGGAAAAGGGAGTTTGCTTGGGGGTGGGGTGGAGCACAAAAAAGAAATGAAAAAATCGCGTGCAACAAATTAAGTCGTATATTAAACGTAGAAAATCTGAAAACAAGTTGGAATATTTATCGGCCGAAACAAATAAGTCTGTAAGAAATGGAGAACATATACAAGTATAACTTCAAATTATTTCTATTTTTATATATAATGAAAAATATTACTCCTTCGTGAATAAATATAAAATTAATTTCAAATAGCACAATAATAAAATAGTGATAATTTTAAAAGATATAGAATTAAGACATGATGACTAATAACTAGTGAAGATAAAAATTTCACCTATCTATTTTTAGAAGAAATGTTTAAATGATATTCACCCGTTTGCGATGTTATCAGTTTGTTATTATGCAATATTATGACTCGTTATTTGAGTTACCCTCAATGTATATTTAGATGATCAATTCATCTTTCATTTGTTAAGGAAATTTAGGATTAACAGTGCTAATTAGAAAATTTTACGCAGGACCGCTGCAGGAACTATATATTGGGCTCCAAAAGATTAAGCATTCGACGTATACAGAGCCCATTGTTACTTTGTTAGGTATTTGGAGTATAATCCTTATAAAATTAAGCCTTGCACGTGAGTCTCAGCTTATTTTGCAAGTGGCTTTCCTAGGAGCGAGCGGCGAACCCTGGGCAAATCCAAAAAAAGATTTTTTAAAACACGGTTTATATGTAAAGATGGTAACAAATTTAAGGTAACTACTAGTAATACTCTTGAAATTTTTATTATATCTAAGAAGACAACGTCAAATAAATTGGCATTCTTGCTATAGCTGACACCTAATGGCTTCAAGGACACGTGGTTAGGGCAGATAAGATTTGTCACAGATAGTACACATTCGTACTAGACCGTTGTACAGCTGTAACAATAGTATTCTTTGTCATAATTACAAATGTATCATATTAGGATTTTTCACACCTATATAAGGGGGACCCCAATCATTTTGTAAAGATGATCATTCACTGCAATAAGACATTCTACTATGTTTTTCTCATTTAACGTGCTCAACATTATTTTTCAGTTTTATTGTTCTTCATTTATTGTTCATAATTTACTGCTATTGACTGGCCTCGAGACCCCGAGGCTACTGAGCTCGAAGCCCCCAGTCCTTTGACAATATTGATTTGGCTATCATATTTTTCTTACTTACATTTATTATTTCTTGATTACTCACTAATATTTGAACAATTCACATATTTTTAGAACCACAAATCACATTTGATTGTTAATACCATTTCTGAGGTAAACAATCCTTACTTTCGCTACGCACTCACATATTCAAAGAACTACACTAATTTAAATAATTTATTGTCGTAACGTCAATATATGGGTCTGTCTACCCTAATTGAAGTAGATTAACATTGACAGAATAGCATTTAAAATTGAAACATCACCTCGAGAATAGTCATTTTTGTGATTATAGCAAAAGAGCTTCTTATACTGCTGAATTAGCATCTTGTTTGAAGAATGAGGATTGAGGCCTGTACTCGCATATAATTTATGATAGTTAAAAATACAGTTTGATGAAAACCTTAAGTCAATTGGAAAATAGTTCAAGAACGCCAACGAACAATTACATATGATAGCATGATATAATTAAGAGCATGAAAGATCGTGATTGATAGTAATAATTTCTTTTTATAAAACAACTTTAAAAGCCATTGCAGCTCCCCTAAGCTTGAGTTTAAAATTAAAATTTGGACTTTTGAAGTTGCAATTGATTTTAAGTGGGTGTTGTGGAATCATGGAGTACAGAGTAAGAAATGTATTCTCAATTTTGGGACAATTTTGTAAAAATAAGGTTATTGACTTTATATTTGAGCTATGGCTAGAAGGAAAAAGATAAAGTTTCTGCAGGTATAACTACGTACGTTCCAACACACACCAAATCAGCAGGTGTTGGAGGAGTCATACGCGGCGACCAAGGTAATTGGGTTATAGGCGTTGCAGGGAATTTGAGTACTTCAAACATCGTGCATACTGAGCTCAAAGCACTCTTTATAAGACTGGAAATAGCCCACATGTCCAACTTATTCCCATTGGAAATCGATATTGACGCACATGAGGTAATTACAATAATACAAAATGACAATTTAGCATATTCTAATCTTATGGCGGAATGCAGGCACCTCCTGGATTGCAGGCCTGATATCAAGCTACAACATACCTACATAGAGGGGAACATGGTGGCTGACTGCTTAGCAAAGGAGGGATGCAACATGCTGGATGCATTAAGTTGCACTATTTTTTACCAGCCACCAATTTTTGCTCAATAATTTTTGGACATGGACAAAGCAGGAAAAGTGCACTATAGACGCACGACTATGCCACGAATGGGACATGAAGCACAACTACCTACTGAGCCCTCACAAGCAACCGGACAAGATCCAACATATAACTTGGACAAGGATAATACACATCCAAGTGTTCGGCATGTTTTTTGTAATAGGAATAGTGACAATGTACCTATGCATAACTCAATTATGGATGCCATGGCATCCACCTCTCTGTAGCTTTATCGTTTATTTCTAATGCATTATTATCTTTCCGACAAAAAGAAAACTACGTACATTCCGTGTATCTCTTGAGTAACCTATATGTATCTCCTATGTATTCCCCGTATTACATGTATTCTTTTAGTATTTTTTTTAAACGTTATCTATCATTGGTAAATATTCTCTCATCTAATCGGCAAGTGTATATATATATATATATATATATATATATATATATATATATATATATATATATGTAAAAATCTCCTAATTTTCAACTAGGCAGAATATATAACTGGACCCTTAAACTTGACCTTATTTGTCACTTGGACACCTAAATATGGGGTTGTTCCTATCAGACCCTTCAACTAAACCACATCTGTGCCAATTAGACACTTTGTAGTGACGTGATTGAGTGTGTGGGGATCGAAGGACGTGTGAACATGAGAAAAATGTTGTTGATTATTATTATATTATTATTATATTCTAATATATTATTCCAATTAAAGCTAACTTTTACCCTACATTCTATTTCTCTTCTTCTTCCCGTGAACCCATCATTTTTTCTCTTGAATTTTTTTAAAAAGAAAGTTTAGTGTACATGAATTTGACTATTCTCATTTGGCATGCTTGTTCTCTTTATACGGCACTTGTAAGCTACACCAACTTAGATGAGGAATATAGAGAATAGCGTGATATTTCAGTGAAATCGAAATAAGAAGTGAGAGGACGTTGAACAGAGGAAATTTTCAGCGGTCTTTTTAGGGCACTAAGTCGCTGGAGCCGATGGTCAGGTTTTCTGGGGTTAAACCTATAAGGTGAAATATTTTAAGGTGTTAGAGGCAATTGTAGTACACGCGTTTAATTTTGATAAAACTTTTTCTCGAATGGTCTACAAAGTGTCTAATTGACACAAATATAGTTTAGTTGAAGGACCTGATAAAAACTACTCTATGCTTAAGTGTCCAAGTAACAAAAAAGGTCAAAATTAAAGATCATTTTGCCTTTCAACTAATTAATTTGGCACTTTATGTTTTCTGTTAGGGGATGGAATTTAGTGTCCATTTATCATGCAAAAAATTAGGGGCTAAAAAATGGCGGTCCTTTAGCAACACGCAAGAGTAAGATCTTGACTTAACATAATTGTGCAGTTTACAGATTTGGTAGAAAAGCTTTTGCCGCCTCTCAAAACAAGTGGCTTACCATAAGTAAGAATCAACACATAAAAGAGAAGGCACGTCAAACCTATATGCCAACCTCTATATGCTAATTTTTAAAATAGCATGAACTAACCTATTATGTGCCAATTTTAACTCCCAAACCAGCAGCAGTCCTTGGAGAGTGATGGAGAAGAAGAGCCGCAAAATAAAAGAGAAGGCGGCAAACCTATATTTTATTTTGTTATATTTCTGTTATTGTGAATTTAATTCCTTTTTAAGTTTTTATTTATTTATTAGAAATAAGACTCCTAATAGCCTTAGTTTATTGTTTATGGTTAACTTAACTAAGTTGGGTGTATACACTGGATGTGGATAAGTTTTTCCCATTATGTACTTATCATATAGGTGTTTAGCCAATACTTTTCCAGTGAACATTAGGTTTCCTTTTAAATAACATGCACAGTTCTTACAGCTTTTTGGCCAAGATTCTTCGAAGCTAGTAGCATTGTTTTTTTGGAAAAAGTATTTTTTTTCGTTGAAATGTTTGTCTAAGCTTTTAGAAAAAAAAAAAGAAGCTTTTGAATACAAGCAGAAGCAACTTTAAAGTAACAAAAAAGTAGCTTCTCTTCAAAAGCAATTTTTTGAAAAAACACTTTTAAGGAAAAATGTTTGGCCAAATATTAATTGTTGTGTAGAAGTGTTTTTCAAATTAATTAGCCAAACACATACTTTTTTGAAAAAACACTTTTAAGGAAAAGTACACTTAGCAGTTTTTAAAAGTTTGTCAAACATTAATTGTTGTATAGAAGTGCTTTTCAAATTAATTAGCCAAACACATACTACTTCTTTCCAAAAGTACTTTTGAAAAAAAGTACTTTTGAGAAAAAAGTACTTCTCAATACACTAATTTTTGCAGCTCGGCGAAACAGGCTATTGGAGAGACATTTAATAGTACAAAATACATAAATATTTATCCAAACTACTTTTTATCCTTTAAGCATTTATTCAACTACCACGATACAATTGAAGTCGTTACGTGGTTTATAGACATGCGAGCTGATTTGATCCAAAAATGATAAATAAGCTAGATAAAAAATAAGACATAGTAATCAAAATCGAAAGAAATTACGAGCCTGGTTCCGGGAGCAATGGCTCCTAGAGCAGAAATAAGAACAATATAAGACAATAACAACAATCACGACCCAATGTAATTTGACAAGTGGGTTCTCGAATATAAGACAATAAGAAAAGTTATTTTATTTGGGCAGACCGCGACTCCAACATACCAATCTCCACCACCACGTCAACTATTTCCGTCGCTGGAAAAGAACTCTTTAGAATTATATTAAAACAAGCTGTCAAAGAAAGACAATATTCCGGCAAGATTCAATTATTCTGCTACAATCGATCTCCCTAGTTTGATAATTCGCCGGAGTGCCATACTTTCCGGCATCCATCAAAAAGTTTGACCAAGAAGTCAATAGAACTCTATTGAATTTTTTTATATTATTGTTTATCATTGTTTGCCCAAACATAAAGCCTGGAAAAAAAAGGAAAGATTTTATTTTTGAGATTTGTGATCTCAAACAACTACTGAGTTGGGCAGATTACAAATTTTGAAATTTAATCTTGAGGAGTGTTGATATACTTTTTTGAAATTGTACCAAGTAAAATTGTTTCTTCAAAATCACCAGTTTGCCACTACTCGAAGCTCTTCGGCAGATCGCGATTCCAACTGATCAATCTCCACAACAACGTCGACTCTCTTCGTCGCCAGAAAAGAACTCTTTTGAATCATATTAAAATAAGCAGTTCGGACATCCCCGATTGTGATCCAGGTTCCATCGTTCTTGAATTTTATCTACGAATATCTATTTATTGTTGCCTTGCCGACAATTTTGTTTGGATTGATTGTTTTTTCTATCTTTTCTACTAGTGTTTTAAGCTTAAGATTTCATCTATTCATTTAGATTATGTGTTTTCATTGGGGTAGTTTTGTAGACGTGGAAGATTCATTGTTCTAGTGCCTACTCGCGTTTCTGTTCTCGTAGTCGCTCCTTTGAGTTGTTTTTAGCTCTCGGGTTAGTAGCTTATAGTTCTTCGTTCCCGTTTTTGGTTCTTAGTGGTAGTGTTTACCTAATACTTTATGCTTATAGTGGAAGTAGTGAACGAAGCGAGAGTAAGGTCATGTCCTCGGGTGGGGCTGGGGGTGGGGTCCAGGGGTGAGAATGGGGGTAAAAAAACCTCTAGGCTGAGAATTGGGTCATGAAACATTGGGACGTTGACGGGGAAGTCTATAGAGTTAGGTATGATTCTTCAGAAGAGGAAGATCAACATAGCGTGTGTTAAGGAGACTAAATGTAAGGGTACTAGGGCACGAGATGTTTACGGGTTTAAACTATGGTACTCAGGGAGCGTTGGGGGCAAGAATAGGGTACGTGTTTTAGTAGACAGGGAGCTCGTGGTTGAGGTTAGGAGGGTAAATGATAGGTTGATGAGTATTAAGCTGGTAGTTTGTGGGTTTACTGTAAAGGTGATTAATGCATACGCTCCTCAGGTAGGTTTGGACCAGGAGGTCAAGAAGCAATTATGGGAGGATTTGAACGAGATGGTGCGTAATATCCCGCACACAGAGAAATTGTTCATTGGCGGAGAGTTCAATGGTCATTTTGGGGCTAGTGCTAGGGGTTATGATGATGTGCATGGCGGGTACGGTTTTGGGGATAGGAATGAGGGAGGTAATTCACTGTTGGATTTTGCTAGAGTTTTTGATTTGGTTATAGCTAACTTAAGTTTTCCGAAGAGGGAAGTGCACCTAGTTACTTTTAGAAATTCAATGGGCAAGACTCAGATTGATTACTCTTTCTGCAGGAAAGGCTATAAAGGTATGTGCACTGACTGCAAAGTCATCCCAACTGATTGTCACACCTCCTTTTTCACCCGTAAGGGTAATAGGGGAGTTTTTCCACTTTAAATGACATTATTCGACTTTTGGGATTTATTTTATTCAGAGTCGCCACCCGAATTTTTTACAGTGTTCCGGGACACCATTTATTTATTTAGAAATCCCAAAACCGAGGAATTTTGACTCTATTTTAATTGTCTGCAAACTAGAAATCCGGGTAAGGAATTCTGTTAACCCGGGAGAAGGTGTTAGGCATTCCCGAGTTCCGTAGTTCTAGCACGGTCGCTTAATGACTAAACTTGGCCTAAATTGTTTAATTACTGCTTTTACACTTATGTGCATTTTTATATTTTTTAACGCTTTTATTCTTCTCTTGTATTCAAAGAATGGTTTGATACGAGTCACGCATGCGTAAACCCATAGAGTTTAAAATGTGTCTAAAATCATGTCACGCGGACGTGTACACAATTCTTGACGCTGAACTCGTTTAACAAGATAAATAAAATGCGCGAGCGCGTATTTTTGTTTCGTTGTAAAAAGGAAATCGGAATCACGTCATGCGGGCATGTACGTAATTCCAATAATTGTTAGAAATTCGTTCCTAAAATTGTCTCTACGAGTATTCATTTTAGTCTTAGTTGTGTTACGTAAACGTATACACAATTTGAGAAAAAGGTATCTTTTAGTTGTTTTCATTCAAAGTTACGTAAAACATATACTTTGACGATTAATTTATCTCTCCAAGTTCACGGTATTCTCTATCCTAAAAGCTTTCGGGATTGATTATGTCTAAAGTCCATTACTAAATCGTATCGTGAAACATGGGCTATGGCCCAGTCTAGCCCAATTTGACCACTTTTAGGCCTCCTAGTTTTAGCTAATTGTCAAGACGATAAGGCCGTGCAGATAGATACATGTCAACAATAGAAATACAAAGAAAAACATTCAACTTCTTAAATTTAGGAACTACGTAAAAGGCAGTAAACATACACAACTATTATAGAACATGGAGTATATAGATTTATTCATTTCAAGTAGTCTAAATGTAATGCCGCATGATTCTTAATAAAGTCTGCGGATCTATGAATTCTGAAGTCCCCAAAATATTCTTGAACATCAAATCCTATTCTTCCATATAAGCCATTTTTAAGAATCTCAACAAGTATTGGAACAATATTTTTAATCTGGATGTTTTCTCACGTCCAAGTAACTTAGCAAAACCATTTGTTGCAATTTTAATTTATTTTTCAGAATATTAGACTATCTAAAATGCCTGTTTAAATTGATGTTGCAAAAATCTGAAACTAGATTGCGCATATTCGTTTGAAATTGCAAACGGAACGTCCCTGCTAACATTACAAGAGTATCTAGAAATAATTACATTTGTTGTCTACCAAATGATTACAAATTCAAATAAAAAAAGGAGATCATGTCGTTAAGCTACAACTTCCTCAAAATCGAACCCCTGGGGCTATCACGCCTCTGCTTGTGATTGGCTATCAAGAAGAAACCAAAGGAAAGGAACATGTTTGCATCTCGTGGAATGAATCTATTCATAGAGAGGATTAGATTCCACTCCAATCGTGCTAGCTTAACGGGAAACAACTACTTAATGCTTTAAGTGAGAGAACTAACGTAACATATTCTAGTCCTCAAGTTTGCATACAAATTATAACTAGAATTCATGCAGTAATTTGACTACTTTTTAGCATTGCTTAAGGAATAAATCTAGCCATAAAGGAGGTTAGATTCAATCCTCAATGATGCTTTCGAGTGAACAAAGTATTTTCAAACTCTTTATGGACTGAATCTGACCATAAAAGGGGTCGGGTTCAGCTCCAAAGGTTTTATACTTGTTCTTCTTGCCGACAATACCGTAATCTGACTTTGTAGGCTTTAATATAGAGAACAAATCTGATCATTTGAAAGGATTCAGATTTCTTACTCTAAGAAGCCTTCTGACCACTCCTTTTGTCTCAAAAAGAAGATAATTTTATCAATATGAACTACTATGTTGGCACTATTGTGGGGTGAATTTGACCATTAAAAGGTCAAATTCATCTACCCTAGTGTCTTTCTACCTTACTAACAAACTAAGACGCGAATGAAAAAATGGGATTTAACTAGCAAATACCTACTGACTTCAGGAATAAACACACATATGCAGACTTGTTATTATCAACATATTAACCAGTCCTGCTTTCAGATTTTCACTAGATAATATAACAACAATTCAGTTATAGAAGAAAACACAATGAGGTTCACATTTTTGAATCTTGCAATAATATTAAACAGTTACATACCGTTTGAAAAGAAAGTCAATCCAAATCTTAACCAAATAAAGGTCAAGTAGCAGCAGATAACAAAAATAGAGGTGAGATCAACAACAACCAACACTCAACCAGATGAATAGCAACATCAGTAGAAAACCAGCCCAGAATTTGAGAGTATAAGCCAAAACTTTTTTTTTTTCCGAATCAGATCATCAAACAAACCAAAGCTATTTCTATAAGTTTGGAGAGAATTTTTAATAAGTAAGGATGATGGGTTCAATCTTTTGGAAAAGAGTTCATAGAATATGGATNACTTATAGGGAGCTCAAGGATGTGATATGCTTTGGCATATTCCTTATCCAAGAGCTGAAAATAGTACAGGTACAACTGTCAAACCTTGTCTTATTGGGCAGCTGTACCTCCTGCTAGAACATTCTACTAATTTCAGACCTCATCCCTTCTTAAAATTACTGTTTTATCCCTTAAAATATGATTTTACCAATCTAGAATGTTCCTGGGTTATTATTTAAACCTGGGTTAGTTAACCCTAGTCTTAGTTAACTACGAGTTATTCTTTAACTAGGGTTAAGTTAATTAGTTAAAGGTTAATTGATTTAGTTCTTATTGGTCAAGCTAGGTTGAGCTTGTTAATTAATGTAAATTAATCATTTTAATTCTTTAGCCTAAATTAATTCCAACTCGATTACCTAAAATCAGAATTTTAATTAACTATTAAGTCTTGGTTAACTAATTTGTTTTAGTTAATTAATCTTAAACTAATTGTCTTAGGCAGATTACTTAAGAGACTATTAGACTAGGTTAACCTATTTAAACAAGTATTTTTTATGAACTACTGCTAATTAGGTTAGACTTGAGTTAGGATTCAACTAAGTTAATCCATGACCATGCACTGGTTCGGGATTAACTAATTAATAAATGGGGTAATTAACCAACTATGCTAACAGGTTCTTGAACAAAAATCAATTGAACGATCTAGGGCAAGGAAACACAACCGTCAGAAATAAACCTATTACTAAATGAAGAATTCGTCACAGCAATCAAACGTGAACAATGGACAGACAACAAACCATGAACAATGAAAATGGTCAAACGGAATCTAGACCTAATCAGTAACGAAGAGAGAAAGAGAAAAGGAAACTAACCCTAGACAACAATAGAGCTAACAATAATTAACGTAGTTGCATAATAACGATGTTAATGTAAACGAGGACAAATAGGAAATCAGTAACTAATTAAATAACAAAGAGAGCTAATTAAACAGAAATTAATGGAGAGAAAAAAACAGTAATTACGTGATTCCCTTTTTTTTTTCTTCGATATTGCATAGAAGTAGTAAAGAAAGAAAAATACCTATATAAAAAAATTTGGCCGGAAAACTCGAAGGTCGCCGGACTTGGACGGATTCCGGTAGGGTTTGAAAATGACTCAAACCCACAGAAATCAATAGCCCTCGTTGAGAGCTATCGATCCGTGTAGGTTAGAGCCATTAAAAGTTTCTGAGCCGTCTTGTAGAGGAAAGCTAGGATTTCGGATTTTAAGATTTGAAATTGCTCGTTTCCCGTTGGTTTTTTGAGAAAACAAATGATGGGAGGTGGTTGAGGATGAAGAGGTGGTGCCTGAGTGAATTTTGATTTGAATTGGTGGAGCTCCGCCGCCGGAGGCGATTTCCGGCCGGCGGAGCAAGGCGGAAGGGCGGTGGTCAGACGGCGGGAGACGGTGGGGCTGGCCGGTCTCTACAGATGAGGGAGATAGACGGACAAACAAAGGGGGGGGGTGTAATACATTGCAAATGGGGGGTGGGGTAGTTTTAAGACAATTATATAGTTAGTGGATAATTAGTTCCTAGCCGTTGGATCTGGGAAGATCAACGGCTAGGATCCTCTTAATTACCAAACGGGATCGTTTTTGAAGCTGGGGGTCAGGCTGGGTTTGGTTAGACTTGGGCTTGGTTCATGGGGTTTTTGGGTTAAGTTTAGGATTTGGCTAGTTTAAATTGGCCCAATTTGGCCAAGACCCCATTTTCTTTGATTTTGTCAACTAATTAATTAATTTCAATTAAGTTTAAACTAAAAAAAATGTAGTAGTTAACTTTTAACTTAATTTTATCTCATTATAGATTAATTGATAAATTAATTAAGGATAAAACAATTAATTTACTACTCCTAATCATTTAAAGGACAAATTTCACAATTTTGTTAAAAAGAAATAATTAAATCAAGAAATTAACATTAACACACTTTATATCAAACAATTATATTTATTTAAATGATAACTAAGGTTACGTGCTTAATCATGCCATTTTAAATTATTTATGGATTTAAATGACGGATTATGGCTACGCAATGTGAAAAATAAATTCGCAAATAACATTAGAATTCAACAAAAATCTGTAAAACTAATTAATTTTGCGAGATTTTTTAGGATTATACGATAGGTAAAAATCACGTGCTCACAGCTACCCCTCTTTGCTCAGAAACATGAAGAGTTTCCGGGCAAAGACAAAGTGAGCAACCATAAACGACTTTATCCATTCATATGTTCCATTGCGAAGCGTTTCTTGAAAGGTTTGACCGAACCCTTCTTCAAAGGTTGCCTACATATCCTTGGCTATAAAGGAATCAGGTCAGTGTAGTTCTGGAAGTTTTGGTAGCTGGGACTACCGAGTAACTGTGGTTTCACTGCGGTTGCTGCTGTTACTGCTGCTGATCTCCTTATTACACCAAAGTAACAAAACAAAAGACTAACTAAACCTATCAGCTGCTAGTTACAAGATTCATATCTAAGACTTGGTCTTGAGTCTTGGCCTTTTGCTGACTCGGACCTGGATCTTGATGCTTGTTAGCCGCAGGTGCTGGTTTCGTCTTATCGTTTTTCGGATCAAGGCCGGATCTACCGAACGGATGGCTTCAATCTCGTCCTGAATAGTCCGTTTTTCCCTGTTTTTGCACTTTGGATTCAACCTTCTCTTTTCTCTTTTTGTTTTTATTATTCTGGATCGAAACTTCTTCTTTTGGTCGTCTCGAGTCCACTGTCCTAAAAATGCAATCTGTGCAAAATCAAAAAGCAAACGAACGAAATTTACTGCCCCAGTTTTCACTAGGAAAATTTCGTGAGTTATTGTAAGGAAATCTACACTACTTTATTATTGATAGGAATGGAAAAGGCCGGGAGCTGTGCACCCAGAGGGTATTGTAGACTAGGGAGTGAATACCCTATATCTCAAAGCAAGATCAATTAGGGGTTGGGACCCTATGTTGCAAAAATAACACCAACTAGGGATCGTGTACCCTGCGTCAGCAAAGAAATCGTCAACCAGGGAATGGATACCCTTGATCGGCATCGACTACGGGAGTGTATACCCTGCGTCGGAAAAAGAAGTCATCAACCAGGGAATGGATACCCTTGATCGGCATCGACTACGGGAGTGTATACCCTGCGTCGGAAAAAGAAGTCATCAACCAGGGAATGGATACCCTTGATCGGCATCGACTACGGGAGTGTATACCCTGCGTCGGAAAAAGAAGTCATCAACCAGGGAATGGATACCCTTGATCGGCATCGACTACGGGAGTGTATACCCTGCGTCGGGAAAAGAAATCAACCAGGGAATGTATACCCTTGATTGGAAAATAAACCATCAACCAGGGAATAGATACCCTTGATCGGCATCGAATACGGGAGGGTATACCCTGCGTCGGAAAAAGAAATCATCAACCATGGAATGTATACCCTTGATTGGCATCGACTGTGGGAGTGTATACCCTGCGTCGGGAAAAGAAATCATCAACCAGGGAATGGATACCCTTGATCGACATTGACTACAGGAGTGTATACCCTGCGTCGGGAAAAGAAATTATCAACCAGGGAATGTATACCATTGATTGGCATCGACTGTGGGAGTGTATACCCTGCGTTGGAAAAGAAATCATCAACCAGGGAATGGATACCCTTGATCGACATCGACTACGGGAGTGTATACCTTATGTCGGAAAAAGAAATCATCAACCAGGGAATGGATACCCTTGATCGACATCGACTACGGGAGTGTATACCTTATGTCGGAAAAAGAAATCATCAACCAGGGAATGGATACCCTTGATCGACATCGACTACGGGAGTGTATACCCTATGTCAGAAAAAGAAATCATCCAGGGAATGGGTACCCTTGATTGGAAAAGAAATCATCAACCAGGGAATGGATACCCTTGGTCGGCATCGACTACGGGAGTGTATACCCTGCGTCGGCAAAAGATGTAGCTAGGGTTTGGAGACCCTATACCACTTCAAGTTTGGGTTGATTTCAACCTTATTGTTCTTCTTTTCTTTTCATTTTGAGTAAATGGGGGAAAGGATTTTTGGAGAAACTTCCCTTTTGGAGTTATTGCTGCGGAGCTGCTTCTAGATCTTGCGCCCTTTCTTTTAGTTACGCTTGCCTTTGCAAGGTTGTTTGCACCTGTTTCCTTCAATCAAAGAACAATTTGTTAGTTTGAAACGGTGATTGGTTTTGCGGCCTTTATTTTCGACCGCTTGATCTTAATTCTTGTGACGAAGATCTCAAATATTCACTTGCTTGTTGGGAGTTGGGTTTTATTTCTAACCTCGGGGACCCCGGTTTTCCAGCTTTTACCATGGCTATCGGTTACGTGGGACCCAACATTTATCTTTATTTTTGCCTTCGTAGGCCTTTTACTTGCTTTTCTTTTGGATTTCCAAAGTATCGGGGAAGTTTTGGCCCCCTCAAATTCTGCTGCACCGGTTAGTCGCGTGGGACTTAACCTTTTCCCAACTTTATTTTGCCTCCGTCGGCCTTTCACTTCCGACTTTCCTTCCAAGTTTAACTTTTAAAGCATCCAGAGCATTTTTGGATCTCTGACCTTTGCCAAGATAGTTAGCCACGTGGGACTCAACTTTTAACTTCAATTGCCTTTATAAGCATTTTGATTTGGTTTTCTCCTTTCAAAGGTTTTGAGTTTGAAACATCGGCCGCTATAGCCAGTCGAGATTGACTCGATGCCCCTGATGAAGCTTGGCGCCTTTTGCATGTTGGCCCACGTCAAGCGAGAACCCTGTAAATCAATTTTGCCATCCTTTCTTTGTCTTGCTTTAGACCGAAATGAATTGAAGGAAAAATAACAAAGAAACAGAGACAATGAATTTTGAAAAGAAATATCCCTTTCGGGGGAGAAGAGAAGAAGAACTTATCTGGAATGTATGCGGCCTTCAATGAACATGACATGCGTCTTGGACTGAATGTCTGATCTATATAAACCATCTGACTCTCAAAAATTCGTCACGACTTTCTACCTCGAGGTCGAGAAACCTTGCCCCAAATGATGTCGATATCAGTGACCAATCCTTTTTTTCGATTAGTAGTGCCCTTTTCGGGTTTTCACCGACTAACCTCTCTCATTTCTCTTCTCGCCATCGCCTTGTAGTGCTCTTTGCGAGTTTTCACTAACAAGACTCTCTCATTTTTTGTTTCTCTACTCACCATCGCCTCACGGTGCCCGTGTGGGTTTTCACCAATAAGACTCTCTCATTTTAGTTTCTCTCATTGCTTGCATCGGATCAAGGTAAATGTATCCTCCAATTCTGGCCTCTTTCGCCGATCGATCGGAAGGACTTGAACAGGATTTGGGGTAAAGGAATTTGTATCGATTTACAACTTTGGAACTCTTCGGACGAATCATTGCCGAATTTTTACACTTGCCCCAGCTTAAACTCTTGGGGGAATGTGGATTTTTATTTTGGTGTGACTGAACCCCAGGGAGAGGCTGCCTACGTATCCTTTCGGAATCAAGTCAGACGTAGTTCAGGAATTTTTTTTTTGTTTGTTTGTTTTGATTATTTTTAATCAACACTTTAAGTTCCAAAGAGGGTAATCAAGGAAGAGTAACCGGCTCAAAGGATTTACAAAACTGGTAGTGTTTGGGGTAGCGTGAATGAAAGCCTTCATCATTTCGACCACGAATATCATCACGAACAGGGTCAAACATAATATCGTTTGACTGCGTCTGCATTGACCGCCGCTTCGGGGTCATTTCCTTCGATGTCCCCCAAGTACAATGCTCCTTTTGGTAGCAATTTCCTTATGATGTAAGGACCTTTCCAATTCGGGGCGAATTTTCCTTTCGCTTCTTCGTGGTGCGGGAGGATACGCCTTAGGACAAGTTGCCCCACTTCGAAGTTCCTGGGCCGTACTTTCTTGTTATACGCACGGGCCATTCTTTGTTGGTACAACTGCCCGTGGCAAACTGCGGCCATTCTTTTCTCATCAATCAGAGTTAACTGTTCCAAACGGGTTTTGACCCATTCATTATCCTCTATTTCAGCTTCGACAATGATCCGA
The DNA here is from genome assembly GCA_005239495.1 of Nicotiana undulata. Lineage (NCBI taxonomy): Eukaryota > Viridiplantae > Streptophyta > Magnoliopsida > Solanales > Solanaceae > Nicotiana > Nicotiana undulata. Next base: position 22,993 of record ML300275.1, read on the forward strand.
AGGGAGGGAATTTCGACTTCCGCCGGAATAACAGCTTCAGTGCCGTAAACTAATAGATAAGGCGTAGCCCCTACTGATGTACGCACGATCGTGCGATATCCCAATAATGCAAAGGGCAATTTTTCGTGCCATTGCCTGGAAGTTTGAATCATTTTCCTGAGAATTTTCTTGATATTTTTGTTTGCT
>ML300276.1:0-107487 GCA_005239495.1 Nicotiana undulata
ATATATATATATATATATATATATATATATATATATATATATATATATATATATAATTACTTCTTATAGCTATCAATTCGTTGTTACGGTAGTGTATCGCAGCTGTATTCATGAATACAATAGTTAAAAGTGCCTAAAACTCAAGGTAGTCCAGCACATGTATTCGCGCTAAGTATTCATGAATACAGCAACAAAAGGCGCCAAAAATCAGGGCAGTCCAGCTGTACGAGCATGTATTCACATGCATTCACGTTGTTGTATTCATGAATACAACAGTAAAAAGCGCCTAAAATCAGAGCAGTCCAGCAGTACGCGCATGTATTCACATGTATCCGCGCCATGTATTCATGAATACAGTAACAACAATCACCTTAAAAATAGTTATATTCAGTTATCTAAAAGAGAGAAAAAACATAAATAGTGTATTTCATGCCTCAATAATAATATATACCATAAATACGTATTTTTCTATAAAATATATATAGAAAATAATATTGATTTATAATAAATAGGGTGTATATTTTTGGTATATGAGATAAAATTTCGTAGAAGTTATAGCCAACAAATCATGCAACCATTAAATGGAAAAGGAATTTTTTTTTCTTTTACATTTTTTATTTAAAAAGGGAGAAAAAACAATTGGGCCCTTCATTTCAATTTTCAAATATATACGATCATCAATCACGTAATGTTATTTGATTCTCCATGGTCCCATACGAACCTAATGAGGAGACAATTGCAATGATTAAATTAGTTAATCTAGTTTAGTAGTTGACATTAGATAATTTAACAGGTTTGGAAAGGAAAAATAAATTTAATAATGCATGTGACTGGCACAAACATCTTTATATATTTCGTCTTTTTTTTTTTCCTTTAATGCTTCGCCTTTCTCTTTTTGTTTACGCCCATCCACTAATTTGGAATTTTATTATGCCTCTAATGAGGTGCCATGTGCGTGCACACATGTTTATGTTTCGTGGGGAGCTACACTTTTGAATACATAGTGTTCCTCAAATTGAATAATAACGTAAGCATAAACAATCAATTAATCAAATAAGCTACAACGAGATAAAGAGAATAATTGTAATATATTTAGAAAAATATATGTGCAAAGTAAAGATGCCTCCTAAGCTAATCATAATATGTGAAAGTATGGACGTAATTTCATAAAGTTTTTTGAATAACTCTGTTTCTCCCATGTTTAGACTCCACAATTTCTATTTGTACCGCAGTCGTTAAAGAAAAGTCCCTTAGAAATTGTTTGGTTGAGATGAGGCGGGGTCAAGATGGGCTAAAATTTAGAGCTAATGATTAATTAGTTGGAATACATTATACTTATTGATATGTAATGCGTGAAATAGTCTCAACATTTAATTCAAAACTTTAAGTGTTGGAGTGAATAGACACGATCCTTTTAGGTTCCTTTGAAACTTGTTACACAACAATGCAAAGAGAGGTGAAGAACTTACTCAACATACTGAAAAAGCAAGCAAATCAAAATGTTAATAATTATCACTTTATGACACCCATTAGTACAAATGTGCCCATCTATTCTTTCTCTCCTACTAGTATACAAAACTATTTTTTTTTCCTTTCTAATATGCCTAGTTTTCTGTGTGCGAAATGAGTTAATTCAAGAATAAATTGTACATGCATCATTTACATATTAACCTTAGGTGCATTGAGCAAGAGATGACCAAGGCAGCCCGAGACATAAAGCATCCCACGTTCACTCAGGGTCAGAGGAAGGGCCGCACCCAGGGGAACCCGACAACAAACTTCTGATTCAAACAGGCGAGCTCGGCTGCCCATCTGAGCTCTGACTTTGATGTCTCTTGTTGTCACTACTCTTACGCTTGAGTATTTCCTTAATTTCACTTTCTCTTCTATCGACAAAGTCAATCAAGTCCTTAAAACTAACGGAGCGGAGTGTTCGCCTACTAGGTCGTGCAGATTCAGGTTCACTAATCTCCGGCTCCTCTGGCTCGGGGTCATACCTCCGAAATTGACAGTATACCCTGCAGAAAAACACTATAAGAGCAAGGACACAAGCGATGGCACATATGAGAAATAGGCCCCAGAAGCTCTTGAGAGAAAGCTGAGTATCATCAACTTGGTTGTTTTGTGAAGAGCATCCGTCGTTCGTTAGCCATTTGTCATGGATCCTTTGGAGATCACCGTTTTCTGACAGTTGAAGAATTGCAGTTGACAGATCAACAGCCAGCGGAGAGTCCCTTTGAAATGCCTGGCCATCGATAGTGAAGATCAGCTAATGTAGATTGGATTGCTTGTACATCAATCCTTGCATAATATGAATATATACGTGCAATAATATTTCGTAAAGCCCAGTGACCTAAGTCTGGGGAAGGGCCAGTCCACAAAGGACTATTGTATGTGGCCTTACCCCTGCATGTTGTTTCCACGGTTTGAACCCGTGACCTCCGAGTCACATGGCAACAACTTTACCAATGACGCCAAGGCTCCCCTTCATACGTGCAATAATATGTTGTGACATTTATAGTAATGTGAAGGAAAAGAAAAACTTACAAAGCCCCATCCGCCTTTAGTGAACTCCCGCCCTACTGTCCTGAATATGCATTTGTTGTTGGATAAGAAGAGCTCAACATAAGGGAGCTCATCGACAATGCCAGCAACACCACCACCTTGTGGACCTTTCTCGAGGGCGCTGACATATTCATCTTCAGTTTTCAATATACGAAGCCGTGATTCTGAAACACCTAGCTCTTCAATGAGGTAATTATATGCAAATGACCCGTCCTGGACTCCTATCGGATCACTACTTGAAATTAAACTGTCAATTCCTTGAACTCCTGACGACAGCTGCTGCACCGTGAGGATAGATGTCAAGCTAGCTGTATAGCTCGAGTTGATAATTAGAACGACAAAGAGCCAGAAGATGAGTACTAAGCGTCCCAAGGTGCTCATTGTGTTTTCTCCTATTATAAATAGAAGTGTCAGATATGCTAGGAATAGCGCCCTGTCCAAATATGTTCGGAAGATCTTAAAACCAAATCGAAGAGAATGTACGTACTGTGTGCGAAAAACATTGTTGAGAAACTAAACCTGAAAGAATAAAAAGGATCTTAGCACCAGTGTCAATACATCCTATTAGTACAATGATTCGAGTAAAACGATGATTTTTCACTGCATTGATGATGCCACCAGGAGTTCAACTTTTTTGGCTAAAGAAAGAGTCATTATGTTTTGACCAAATGCAAAATGTTCTTAATAATAATAAAAAGAGGTTATAAGACTGAGCTTCTTACCAAAACACTGTAACAAGCTGCTGCCTTGGCGGACCACGGAATTCAGGATTATGTCGATGCTCAAGAATCCAAACGACAGTTCCAACGAAGAGAAAGAAGATTCCAGTTACGGACCACATTTGGAGGGTAAATGGCTTAAGGAATGCCCACGGGCTGGATTTGATCTCTTTGATAGGAGCAATTACGACAAGTCCAGATTCCATGTAAGGTTGTGTGAAGTCCACAATCCTTGTGCGATTTGTAGTAATCGTGACATCCCCAACAGCTGCATCATATTTCTAAGAAGAAAAATGTATCCTTATAAGTAACCATGACAAATATTTCAGCTCCGCATTTTGCGTTGAGATCTAATACAAATCAAGGACAAATATCCCTGATTTAGGAACAGATTAGAGACTGATCTTGGAGCATTGTTTACAAAATCCTATCCAACAAGCACACAAGATGTTAAATTGGTAAGGGAACTCGTTAACTGATAAACTTTCTTTGGAGAGTCTTCTTAACCAACTTTAAGAATCTTACGGAATTAGTTCTCTTAACAACAGAATGCACCACATCATATTTGCAACTCGCAAGCGGACAAGTAACTCACTCTGCTGGATAACTTCTATCTGAACTTGCTGACGCAACAACAACGTTTACAATCACAGTGGGTTTAAGATTCCAGAAGCAGAAAACTTCAGGCATCAATATTAGTATGGTATCCCCCTACAGACTGTAACTCTTTCAATCAGAAAATTGAACATCTACTTCATATATCATAGATGTTAATTAACAAGCACTCACACGACAAAATTAATATTCGTATTGCAATAACTAGTAATTTATAGAGATCTTAAGTCGGTCTCATCAAAATATTTCATCGTAATTAGTCAATTATTAAAAACTCAACAGTACAATCAAAGAACTCACATCTGTTAAGATGTCGTTGACCAGGTTCTTGAAGGAGGGATTTCTCTTGCCATCTCCATACAGAATATAGACATGAGGAACAGGGTAAGGCAACAAATCTATCGCAGCCTCAAAAACATCGATGCAATATCCTTTTACCCCGGAAGGTCCTTTATCTTTGTGCACAAACTCTTTAAAAGTAACACGGAAAGGCACAGCAATTCGCAAAGGCTTTCCGTTATGCGGAAACACCCATCCTCGAGGTCGAGTTACAGTTTCTCCTGGCCATATGACATTGTATAGATGTTGGGTACTGGTTGAAGTGTTTGGAGGTTTTGAGTATAAAACCTCTGGAGGTACCACCGATAGACCAGAGTAGTTTGACCAATAACCTACAGTGCGTGATCCAGTTCCGCCAATGTTAAGAACATCATAAGCTGGACGAACCAAATTCTTCTCAGAATCAAACCAAATCTGGCCAGTCAGACCTGTGACGTTCATGCCAACGAGTATCTGAAATAGTTTCTGTCCTTGGTCAAAAACTTGCATGGATGACAAATGCAAAGCACTTCCATTTGTATCACGTAATCTGGGGTCATTAGAGAAGGTAACATTTCCACCATCCTTGAAGAAAAGGTCGAGAGCTCGGGCAAGTAGCCAAATGGTATCGTAAGCATAGAGTGCATAAGAATTAAAACCTGAAGTCTCAACATCCTTAAAGTTTTTCCATCGCGATGCAAACATCTTTTTCATATTAGAATCTGGGGTGTGATGGCGAAGTGCTACAACTCCCTGTATAAGGTCCATAGTTTCTGGATTAACTGAATCTGAAGAATCCAAAAAGGACGGAAGCCAATCAGTAGTGATCCAAACATAGCCACCGGTCATCATTCCCTGATTCTTTGCCTTTGAGAATATGGATAGCCCAGTATCAGGATTTACATGAACAACATATACTCGTGCCTCCATAAGGTTTACACTGACTAACAAATCATCAATCTCACTACTACTGGCTCCAGGAGAAAAGGCTGCTTTGTAAGAGAGCTTGGCGCGCTTCTTTGCAAGGGCATCACCCAACACAGATATCCCATTTCTACCATTATCATCGTCAACAAATATGGCTATAACCTCTTTCCATCCAAAATAATCAACAACATCAGCTATAGCATACATTTGGAAGTAATCATTTGGAACGGTTCTAAGGAAATATGAGTATTGCAGAGCGGATAGAGTAGGGTCTGTTGCAAAAGACAAAAGAGGGACCTGAAGTTCATTCATAACATGGGAAATGACATGTGCTATTCCTGAGGATTGTGGACCGATTGTAGCAACTACTTCTTTCTCCATCAGCTGCAAAGCTACAAAGCAAAGATGCACTAAGAGAGGCAAAGAAAAGAAGGAAATAGACATTGACAATAGTAAATAGTAACTTAAACAAGTATCTTGTCTGTGAAACAATATTGGTACCGAGACATTGAACTATTCGAGAATTCAAGAACAGGTCATGAACTAAAACATGCTGCCGTAATTCCTAAAATTAGTACAGCACCCTCCATTTCCAGCCTAAAGTGCACAGCTTTTTGCAATTTTCCTTTTTAGACTTCCAAAATAGTCCCTCAACCCTCTACCACAACCCATTAAGTTCTCAAATTAAGCTACTGCAAGATAAAAATTCCCTCGCTCTGAATCTCCACATGAGAAATTTGACCAATATATAAAAGAGGATCAAATGACCATGTCTTAATCTAAACTTAATGAATGTATATTAATCAAAGAACTACACCTCAATCACAATTTAGTTGGGTAAGCTATAAAAATTAATGGATATGTATAGGCTATACCATATCATGTTGCAAATGATAAGATGCCCATATTCCTGGGAATGAAGTATGGTACTACTTAATTTACAACAACAACAACGAACCCAGTGTAATCCCACATGTGGTCTTTGTGGAGAGTAGTGTGTACTAGTGGCAAAGCCAGGAATTTCTTTAAGGCTGTTCAAACTTGAAAGAAGTAAAAGAAGTTCCCGACAAAGGATGTTCATTATATGTTATGTAACTCTAAAACTGGGTAATTTTCCTACAAAGGCTAACCAAAGTTTGGCTTCGCCCTTGGTGTGTACGCAGCCTTACCCCAACTTGAGAAGGTATAGAGGTTGTTTCCGATAGACCGTCGGCTCAACGAAAGATAAAAAAGAAGCAGTGGTACTACTTAATTTGATAATTAAATACAAAAAAAAGATCATAGAGGAGAAAAGCCTTTACCATCAACAGTGCCAACAAATCCACTGCAATTAGTATCCTGAAAAATGAGGTTCAATTTGGTTCCACTGAGAATGGTAGAATCTGAGTTAACATCATTAACTGCAGCTACAAGGGCTAGCTCTGCTGACTTTCCAATAACAGAATTAGCTGTGAATAAAGCTCCAATATTCACCACCCTTGGCCTAGAAGAAGGAAATAAAGGAGCAGTGGCATTTGCTGTGTCATTATTCCCAGTCCCTCCAAAAACTGCTAGAGGCACCCAAATCCATGTAACCAACAAGAGAAATACTCTCTTCCTTTGTAAATTGGCCTCCATCACCACTATGGCCAAAAAGTGGCTACTTTTGAAAATCAATTCACATCACCATTTCTTCAAGAAATAAAGATAAAATGTTAGAACTCAACATTTGAAGGTGAAAGATTCAAGATTTTCAACAAGGGGTCCTAAAGATAACAACTTTACAAGCAGAAGCCACATCATCACAACAAGAAAGAGGAAGCTTCATTCCCAGAAAACAACAAAACTACAGTAAATTTGTACCCCAAAAAAAATGGCAACTTGCACAAGTATGATTTTGACTCCCACTTGGGAAATGCGACAAAAAATTCAGTAATTGTAAAACCCCCAACTAAAAATAGAATCTTTAATGAACTATGTATAAGCTAATGCATGCTAGCCACATGTAATTAAAGAACAAGAAGGTCAATAAAATAAGAACAAGTTGGAGGAAAATATATACCCATTTTGTCTTGGAATTCAAATACAGTTTGATAAAGAAAGGTAGAGAAATGATACATGTATGATAGAGAATCTTGGTAGTTGGATGTGGTGAGCGTTGCCACGTCGGGATTACCTATTTGGCTAAAATTCATACATGGCTACAACCTTGACTAATTATTACATTAAATTAAGAGCCTTAACCAATAAGGTTGGTTGGCATACATTGGAAACAATTACATTATTAACATTATTACACAATCTGACAATACATACAATTTGATTTGAATAACAGTGCTAAACATTAGGGGTTTTCATAAAAACCCGAAAAATCGAACCAAATCGAAAACCAAATCAAATCGGTCAAAAAAACGATACTTTTTGGTTTGGTTTGGTTTTGGTTTTGAAATTTTAAAAACCGATCAAATTTGGTTTGGTTTTGGTTTTAATCAAAAAATAACCGAACCAAACCGACTATAGATAGCTATTTCAAATTTATTATTAAACCTATCAAATTTTTATACAAAGTTTCAAAAAATTTGTGGTGATTGTTAATCGTTTGCACTTTTAGTACAGTTCTTTACCTTTATATTCTAGTTTGATTGGTAGTTTTTTTTTGTTAAATGTAAGAATCCATTTCATGTATAAAAAATATGTTTTTAATTGAGTCCTTAAATTATTCATCACTATTTGATTCAATTATCATCAATATCTTTTAGTAAATAATAGATTTCTCAAAGAGAATTTTATTTGTTAGTGTCACGTTGAAAATGTGGTCGCCGGAATATGTGTTTGGTAGTGTATGTCTTATGTTTAAGAAAAAACCGATAAATAACCGAAAAAACCAAAAAACCGACATAAACAGAATCGAGAAAAAACCGACTTAATTGGTTTGGTTTGGTTCTAACATTTGAAAAACCGACTTACTTGGTTTGATTTCTTTTTAGGGAAAAACCGAACCATGAACACCCCTACTAAACATAATCAAGTTTGGTGGAAGAGAAAGAGACTGTGATAAGGAGGTCAGAATAAGGCTATAATACCTTGTTGAAATAGCAACCTTAGACAATACGGTTAATTTGCAACTTTTATATTAGTAGTGAATGCAAAACTTAGAATATTCAACAAGAAGATTAAGAGCTTAAAAATGCAAAAATTATAAGGGTAGTCTGGGGTACTAAGTTTCCGTTATGCGTGGAGTTCGGGAAAGAACCGGACCACAAATGTCTATTATACGTAATTTTACCCTGTATTTTTGCAAGAGACTATTTTCATGGCTTAAAGTCTTAAACTCGTGAACGCCTGACTACGTGGCATTAACTTTATCGGTTACGCCAAAGCTTTCTTGCAAGGATGTATAACATTATCGAGGTATATTTTCTCACATAAGGCGCAACTTCAAAAAACAGGTATGAGTCCACTCATTTAAATAAAACACTAAGGAACAGTCTTAGTTTGTTATTATTCGTTTGCATTTATCATGTTCTAAAAAGCATATTAAAAAGAGATCCTAATTAGAACAGTCTTGAAAGCTCGGGAAAGAATGATTCTTTCCCTAGTTGTCTACCTTCTTTTCATTTCACTTTACAGCAACTGATTCTTCTGCTTTCTGTATTAATATTAAGAGTTTGCATATTAATTTATTGACAAAAACATTTACTTAAAAGAAATATACAGAAGATATGTTTATAGATGAGAGCAAACTAGTGGACAGGACATAACTTTCATCAGATAGTGTCGTGTGTGACTGGGACCTACTAATCTTCTCGTGAAACACGTGGGCTCTTTTTTGACCTTCTTTTCTTACCGTGTAATTATGTAAATTATGTATTCCCTCGTTTTAATTTAGATGACCTAGCTGACTCTATACAGTAATTTTTTTAAAATAAAATAGATAAAAATTTTGTGGGATCATAATATTTGCGTGGTTATAAAAGTTTTTCAGTAAAGGTAAAATTGATAAAATAAAAAGTTTAAAATTAATTACTTCCAATTATAAGAATATGTAAAAAAAACTTAAACAGACTAACAAAAAAAGTGTGTCGTCTAAATTGAAACAATACTAAATTATAACTTACGAATTAGAAATGGCTATGGAAAATCTTTTGGGGTCTAGGCTCTATAGGTAGGTGAATTAAATATATTTAGTACACGAAAAAAATACTTAAGGAATAAAGGAAAATAATAAAGGTGCTACTTATATGGAGAAAGAATAGAATATTCCTAGTTGAGGAAGGGGGTATCGTGATCAATTTGGGACCTATACCCTAAAATTATCGTATAATTAAATTGGCATCTAGCGTTGAGCATTAGTGATTAATTTAGTATTTTTCTATTATATAAAAGTCAACTGTGCAATGACTCGTTTAGTCATAAGCTTTTCCTTTTTAATTTTTAGTTATCTTATTTTGTGAAAGAAAGGTCTCTGACTCGTACAATGTGGCTTTTGCCGGACTTGCAAGTAAGTAAATATCCAATATTTTGATTGAAAATTGAAAAGAAAAAGAATGTTTAAAGTTGAGGTGTAAAAAGAATATTTGAAAGTTACTATGCTATTTTTGCACGTGACTTTTACTTGAAAACGAAGTTGAAAATTTGTGTGTTGTTTCACTTTGAAATAACTTTCAAACAAGTTGTTGTAAGGAAAAAGGCCAAATGTGTCCCTCTACTTTCGTATATTATTTATATTTAACATTTGTTATATTATCGGGTTGAATGCACCCCTATTGTTATATTATCGGGTTAAATTTATTTTTACAATCAATAAATTTTTAAAAATACCCCTTGATCTGTAAAGTAACCCAAATTTTCAAAATTCTTTTTATTTAAATCACTTGATATTCTTCTTGCGTCATTATTTTCAAAACTTACTACTGATGTGAATGTTAAAGTTACTAGACTACACAAATCATTCATAATTTTTTTAAATTACCAATGCACCCATTTCTCTTCTTGTAATAAATAAAATTAATTTAGAATTTTATTTATTTTTCAATCATATACACACCGTAGAATTTAATGGATCTATTTATTGTGTATTATACGCAGCTGATTATCATGTATGTACATGTATATTCAAATATATTTTGCCATTGCCTGATTAATATAAAGTTCGATCGACTAACTTAAAAATATACAATATACATGCATTTAATTAAAAGCAAAGTTGAATTAGACAAATAGACATAAAGAAGATTGAGAGTGGCATTCAACCTCAAAAATGGTTCTTTAATCATCAGAAACTAAAAAAATTAAGTATGATAGTCGTGGATTGAGACTAGTTTATCGAAAAAAAAAATTCTAGACACTGACGTACATATAATTTTTAAACTTGCCACGTCACCACTTTATACGGACTTTTAGATTTTTAAAATAATACACTAGATTGTTAGAAGAAAAAAAAATTGGGTTTTAGCATAAGCGGAAGCAGAAAAAAATAGTTTATTTTCAAAAGCATTTTTTTGAAAAGCATTTTTGAGAAAAATACACTTAAAAGCAATTTTTAAATACTTGACCAAACACTAATTTCTGCTCACGAGTGTTTTTTAAATTAATTAATCAAATACAAACTTATTCGCACCAACAAATACTTTTTAGAAACAGCACTTTTTAAAATTAATTAATTTTTGCAGCTTACCCAAACAAGCTATTAAATTGTAGACACTCATCTTGTGAGGTTGAATTATTTTTAATAATTACCCACGTTTGTCGAACTCTAAATAATTATTACCTCTGACATAACATAAACCGAATTCATTTAGGTAGATTGATTTATATACACAATCATTCTTCATAAAAATTTATTAGGGGATCTTTTAACATATCTTGATTTGATATTTCTTATTATTTACTGTGTTTCTTTTTTATAATATTTACATAGCAGAACGTCAACAACTTGTAAAATAAGTAGAGAAAAAACTAATATAAAAGATCAAGTTATTCTGGCCAAATTATAATTTATTCCAGTTGTACCCGCGCGAAATTTCTACACAATGTGTGTGGATTCAAATTTCACTCTCCTCCTTCCGTCCAATTAAGTAGGAAGAAATTCAAAAATAGCCAGATTTACAAGTGGTTATTCAAAAATAGTTATAATTTTAAAAGTAATCGAATTTTAGGTACTTTTTATGTAAAGATAAATCTGAACGAAAATACTGTTCAATATCCGGAAAAATACTCCAACATAATATACTGAAGTTCCAATATATTTTATTGAAGTTCCAGTATAATATACCGGTTCAACATAATATACTGGAGCTTGGAGCACCGGTGCTCCAATCTCCAGTATATTATATTGGAACTTTCAGCGTGTTGGAGTTCCAACATAATATGCTGGAAGTTCATACACAGGTGCACCAATCTCCAGTATATTATATTGGAACTTTCAGCGTGTTGGAGTTCCAACATAATATGCTGGAAGTTCATACACAGGTGCACCGATCTCCAGTATATTATCTTAGAACTTTTCGTGTTGCAGCAAAAAAGTGGCTATTTTTCAATACTTTGCAAATGCTAGCTATTTTTGAATAACCAATCCGAAAACTAGCTAACCCGTGCTATTTTTACAACTAATTCCCTTCCTGACCCCTTTCTTCCCATATAATAAAAAAATTTGAAGAGAAAAAAAAAGGAATTTCAAATTGTTAATTTTAGTATTTGCTACTCCTTCTTATCCACTTTAATTGATTTTTCGACCTTTATTTGTGGTCTATAATATTTGATTTTATTAGATATCAAGAAAGAATTAACTTTTTTTTTTCAAAGATGCCCTTGGAGTAAAGAGCCTAATGGTATTTGTTGTATTTCCAACGAACAAATTAAGATTAATATGGTCAATTTAATTGTTAATTATTTTACAAGTCCGGTAGAAATAGACCCCTTGTCCAAAATGTATCAAGTTCTTTAAAATGGTCCCCAACTAGGGAGTAAAACACAGATATATGGTCCCCAACTTACATCATAGTCAACCTACATATCTCTATGAAATTAGCAGGGCAAGTTGAGTTTTATTCTCTCTCTCTCTCCACCATTATTTTGACAACGAAGTATTAGCGCCTGATTACATACTTGTATAAGTCAACTTTATTCTTCTTTAAATAATCTTATTATATTCGAGAATCTCCTTGACCTTATGAGCTACATATTCATTTGTCACCTAAGCTTTTTGAAGAATGCATATAATAATATAGGTAGGCAAAATAAATTAGAATAGCCTCCTCTTTGTTCGTTATGGTCTGTGTTGTGAAACTACTAATAGCAGTTATTGCAGTTAACGAAGTCAAGTTCACCAAAATCAAGGCAGATTGGAACCAGTGGCGAAGGCAAGATTTTTGCTAAAGATTCAAAAAAAAAGTTAAAAAGAGACTGTGGCCGGTGGAAATTGAACCAATAACCTCATAGAGGTTTTGAACTCCCTTAACCACTAAACTATGTTTTTGGACTGTATCAAGGGGATTTAATATATAATATATAGAGGCACAAAACGAATTTTTCCTTATATATACATTGTATCTTTTCCGGCGAAGGGAGTGAACCCCTTTCCGCCTCCTAAATCCGCCCCGCCCCTGTTGGGAACGTGCCTAGTTAGATTTGTAACTCCTCTTTATGTACAACTGAAACTTAGGTTTCAATCTGATTAACAGACTTTAATCAAGGCATTCAAGATAATTAAATATTTGTCATTAGGGTATAGCCATTTGTACAAGACATATACATTTGGTGAGATACATATTAGCATTACTATATCTAGCAATATGACTAAATTTCAATCACATAGAGAATCCACTACCAAAAGAAAACTTAGGTTTGAGGGTGAGATGTATCATGAGCAAAAATTCTTTTAATGGCTTCTTCCTTCTCATCAATGAAGTCAAAGAAACTGTAGATCACCTGTGAACATTTGGTATTTGAAGGAGAAGAAGGGTCTGCGTGCTTCCTTTTGTAACGTATATATTGGCGAATGGTTCTGAACAAAAAGACTAGCAGAGCAAGGAGAGTAACAGCACCAGATAAAAGATACAGTGCCCAAAAGCTGCTCAAGTGGAGTTGGTTAGGTTCTGAATCTCTTCTCCTATCTGCTGGACAACCTAAGTGGCAAAACCATTTCTCGTGGATCTCTTGAAGTTTCCCATTCTCGGCCAGTTTCAGGATTGCTGTTGACATGTCTGTAGCTAGAGGAGAATCCTTCTTAAAAGCCTGCATTTCACACATAGCAAAGAAACATTCAGTTCAAAGTATATATTCACCATAACCATGCAATTAGAAGCGATTCATCGAAAAATTGAAGTCCATTTTGCCAATTTTTCTTCTTATATGTTAATCAATATTCCAAGTCCATTTGAAGCTTAGGGGTCTCTAAATTGAAGAAACACTTTTTCGGCTCTAGTGGAATAGTCATGACGAAGTCCAAGGTTGTCAATAGGAGGTATGTAAATCAGCAGAAAGTTCAACTAAATAAATAGTGCATACGAATAGACCACTTACAAAACCCCATCCGCTCTTAGTAAATGGTCGACCAATGATCCCAAAATCAGTACGATTTTGAAGGAACAACTCTACATATGGAAGTTCATCTACAATAGCCATCACTCCTCCATTTCCTGAGCCACGTCGTAGAGCACTTTCAAATTCTTCTGGGGAGCGTAGAGATATTAGTCTTGACGGAGATATGTTGAGATTGTCTCTCAAATAGCTATAAGCAAATGACCCAACTTGATATCCAATAAACGAGCTGCTTGTTATCAAACTTTCGATTCCTGTGATGGGTGATGAAAGTTGCTGCACTGTTAGAATGGATGTCAAACTTGCCGTATAGCTTGATGTGATCACCAGGAGTAAGAATAGCCAAACCACCATTACCATTCGACCAAGAGTGCTTACGGTATTTTCTTCTGGAAATTTACAAAATAAAGTTACTTTGCCTGCCAGAAGGATGGCTGATAATATGACAAGACATAAAATTGAGCTTGATACCCTTTACATATACAAAGATACCATAAAAGTAGAATTGGAAAACCAAATAATGCTTACGATTTGTCTTGAAAAGTGTCGAGAAGCTGAACCTGCATAATATTTGTAAAGAGTTAACACGAGACATGTTGGAAAGGGCGTGCAAACAGTCTTATTAGTATACAAGTAAATATACAAGGATAACATAGGAACTCACAGGAACATTGTAATTATCTGTCTCTTAGGAGGACCACGGAAATCATCATTCACACGATGCTCAAGTATCCATATGACCACCGCTATTATAAGAAATGAAAGAGCCGTAACACCCCACATTTCTGGTGTAAAAGGTTTGAGGAATACCCAAGCACTTGATTCTGAATTATCAATGGGAGCTAATATGACAAGGCCTGTAGACACATAAGGCTGAGTGAAATCGACTATCCTTGTCCTATTTGTGACAATAGCAATATCTCCAACAGCTGCATCAAAAACCTACAATCTTCAAAAAGAATGAGTTACACTTCTTGTCATTTGCATCAGTAAGCTATAAGTGAATGGTTGCGCAATTTTTTGTACGGAAAAATTACTAAGAAACAAGAGACAAATCTTTAGATAGCATTTGAACGGCGAGATTAGAATATATGATATACTCACATCATCTGCAACCATAGTTACAAGCTCATCATAATTTGGATTGGCAAGACCAGTACCAAATGGCTGAAATCTGAAAGGAATATCATAAGGCACAAGCTTTCGTGCTTCATAAAAGAGATCTATGCAATAACCTAGTACTTGGTGGCTGTCATTATTCAATGTCACAAAGTCGGTAAAACTGGCTCTTCTAGGAAATCCAATTCTCAAGGGTCTTTCATCATTAGCAATAACCCAACCACGTGGCTTCTCGCTCTTCCCACCAGGCCAAGTTACAATTTTGAGATTCTGATTTATCCAGGTAACCGTTTCTTTGTTTTTGACTGCTTTCGGAGGTGAGATCGAGAGACCAGAGAAATTTGACCAGTAGCCAACTGTGTGAATTTCCTGTTGCACAATGTTAATGACTTCATAACCACTACCAACAAGATTTCTATCTGGAGTGAAATGAATCTTTCCTGTCAAGCCAGTGAAGTTTGTTTGTGATAAGATATTCATTAGAAGTTCTCCACTATCAAATACTTTGAGTTTCCCAAGCTGTAGTTTATCACTTGTTGTACCATTTAACATACTGCTGAGAGAAAAGCTTATGTTGCCTCCCTGTTGAAGTAGGTTATCAATTGAACGTGCAACGACCCACACAGTATCATAAGCATAAAGACCATATGCAGTCAATCCTGAGTTTACCAGCTCATTCCATTGCAACTTTCTCCAGCGAGACAAAAATGTCCTTTTCTGGATGGTTTGTGGAATATAGGGACGAAGACCAACTACACCTTCAAGAGTGCTTAGATGAGATTCGTTTTTTGGGGAGAAAGAATCTAAAGTAGTAGAAAACCAATCTGTCATAAGCCACACATAATCACTGCCAGTCATTTTCAGCTTCTGGATTGCGTCGAAGAATCTTAATTGGGAGTCAGGATTGATATGCACAACAAAAACACGTGGCCCTAACGATTTCGATTGATTTAGCACATAAATCAAATCACTGAGATTATAATTGATAGGTAATGGTAGCTTATAAGAGATCTTTGACATTTTCTTAACAAGTGCATCAGTTAAAGCAGCTATTCCATTTCTCCCATAGTCGTCATCCAGAAATATGGCAATGACTTCTTTCCATTCGTAAAAGCAGACAATATCGGCAACAGCTGCCATTTGGTACCAATCGCTCTGTGTGGTCCGAAGGAAAAATGGGAACTGGAGGGAAGACAGTGTTGGATCAGTGGCAGC
This sequence comes from Nicotiana undulata, assembly GCA_005239495.1. Lineage (NCBI taxonomy): Eukaryota > Viridiplantae > Streptophyta > Magnoliopsida > Solanales > Solanaceae > Nicotiana > Nicotiana undulata. Next base: position 15,999 of record ML300276.1, read on the forward strand.
ATATGAGATAAGAGGAACTTGAAGACCATTAGCAATGAAAGAAATCATATGAGCTATTGCAGAAGACTGTGGACCAATTATTGCAACCACTTGCTTCTCAATTACCTGTAAAGCTGACAAAAAAGAATTGGAATCATAAACTATGCTGGACGAAATATTGCAGATGCTTATGATGTCTATAACTCTCCTAGAAAATATTTAGTCATAAGAGAATAAAAAGTTTTACAATATTTTGCTCTTTAGAAAATTAGATGGAAATGTGACAAGCTGAAGTAGTGAACAAACATGCAAAACAGTTAAAGAGAAAAAGAGAAACTGGAAATATTGCAGACAGATGAAGAATTAGAGGGAGATAACAGGGCATCATTCGCTAAGCCTATTGTTCCATAATACCAACTCAATTGAAAACACTTAAAGCAACACATGAGAAAAAGGGAAAGACAATGAATTCCAGAAATTAGAACTTAAGCTAAATTCCAAATCTATGTTGATTTACATTTCTTAAATTTTATTTTACGGCGAAGTTAGAAGTTAAACAACATAATTGCTTTCCATCTGCTTGTTTGTAAATCTTAACAATGAAAATCATGGGAGCTTAGTGCATAAAATTGGTTTTCACCTCCTTTCATAGACCAACTAAGAATCTACTGCTTCCATAAACTAGAGAAATTAACAACTCAAAACAAAAGGCAACGATAACAACACTACGTCTTAGTCCCAAACAAGCTGGAATCGACTATAAGAATCCTCAGTGACCATGCTACTCCATATAAACTCGACAACGACTATTGATACTTAGCGGTTTTAAACTAGTAACCCATTATTGAAAATAGCTAATCAATATTACTACTGAAATATCTCAAAGGTCTACCATAGACTTAACAAGAGCTTTTGGGAGCTAAAACATTACTACAAGCTTAGCTTGCGTCAGTGGACAGCCCGGTGCACAAAATTTCCCGCATTCACGCAGGGTCCGGGAATGGTCGAGTGCAGCCTAGCCTAATGCAAGCATCAATGGCGGATTCTACGGGAGACAACTTTATCGTTGCTCCAAGGCTCACCTTGCTTAGCTTGCGTCAGTACAATTCCAAATAGGTAAAGATAAATTCTGAAATGATTACCACAATAATTTTTCATTAACAACATGACAAACTACAATTAACCAAAGAGAAAAGAGTAAAAAAATAGCAAGTAATATGTACCTTCAATGGACCCCTTAAAGACACTACAACCTGAATCAGCCATAACCAGATTAAGTTTAGTTCCATTTAGAATACTGGGATCCCCATTGATATCAGAGACTGCTAACTCCATAGCAGTCTTAGCTGCTCTACCAATCACTGAATCAAAACTAAAAACTGCACCCACATTCACAACATTAGGCCTTTGACAGTTCCCATGTCTATTTTGCAGTACCCAAATGAAAACAAATAGTGGCACTGCCCTAATAAGCTTCATTTCCACTGTTGCAAAAACAAAGAAGAGGGATAAAGTTTGGAACTTTATTCAAGAATCCATATATATATAAGTGAGAAACCCCCTTTTGAGTAACTTATTTCAAGTATGTGAAATCAAGAAAACCAACTTCACTTTTAAAAAAATCAGACCCTTATGGATTTTATAAGTTTGTCTAACTTTAAAGAGCTAGTAATATTCATGTGGGAAACAAGAGTGACCCATTTTTCTAGACAGTCTTAAAATTGAGAAAAACATGATCATATGAATTCTTGAAAATAGTCAAGCAGCCTTAAGGTATAAAATGAGTTTACAGCCAAATTTGAGAGAGAAAAGAAAGGTCCCACAAGAGGTTGAGAGCGAATAGACCTTGTTTTAAATAAGGATCATTTTCCACAAGGTAAGAAGGTTAGGAGGAGATTAGAGAGAATCTAATCCTTACTACTGGAAGAGAAAAGACATAAAATAATGTATAAACTGACAACATGCAATTTTTTTCTGGATATTTTACTCTTTTACCTTCCCTTTTTAAATGCACTAATTGCTAACAAAGAGGAAGTTGTCTCGACGAATTAATGATAGCAGCTACTCCTATAGAAATAACTTTGCACAAAATTCTGCATCATTACTATCATGTTTATTTTCACTTTAAATTATAGTAGCCGACAATGCAGATGGAAATTTATTTATTGCACGAGATATGATGTAAAGTAAGAACGAGAGTGTGTTTGGTTAAGCTTATAAGCCGATTAAATTAGTTTATAAGTATTTTTTGATTTATTCAGGCTTTTGGTAAAAATTAAAAGTGTTTATACGTAAAAAAAAAAATAAGTTAAAAACCATAAGTGGATCCTCCCCAACTTATCAAATTTCAGCTTATAAGCATTTTTGGTTTGACAAAAACATTTATCTTTTTATCCCTAAAATACTTCTGTTTAAAACATAACTCTTCGAATAGTTTTATTCTATTTCAGTACTTCAATGCATATTAAGTATTTGTTTCTTCTCGTGTGTATTATTTAAGGGTTTTTTTCTGAATTTTGTAATTTATACTTCGCCCCTTCTAATTTATCATTGTATTATCATAACATAAATTATATTTATAAAAATGAAATTATCTAATCATTTCTATAATTAAATTAATATGATGAATAGGTAGAATCTATATAGAATCTAAGATTTTGAAGAAAATAATATTTTTAGTAGTGTAATTATTATAAGGTCATTTTAACATAAAAAGAGCTTATCAACACTTTTTAATCAAACAATTTCAACTACTTATTATTAATTTCAGTACTTTTATCCAAACATGTAACTGCTTATTTTTAAATCAGCTTCAACACTTAAAAAAAGCTTTTCAGCACCTAATGCTTATCAGCTGCTCTAAATCACCTCGGCGAAACGGGCTCCTAAGTGTATTGGTAGTGCCTGAGTAAAAACGGCTAAAATAACAAAATATCCTTTCAAATCATCTTACAGTATGATAAGTCGTTTTACTTATTTTTTATACAAATTAAAATTGATTATTTATTACTACATAATAAGAATTTTTAATAGGTTTGAATTCAATTATTTTTATGCTACAATTGTATGTTTATAAATAATTATTAAAGCTAATTCTTGATCACAATCTTTAGTTTGAAAATTTTATAGGAAAAAAAAATTAAGGGCATTGATTTTGTTTCATTTGCCAAAGTATGAAAACGATCAGTATTCTATGACATTCTTCATAAAGTAATTTTTTATCTTGCTATAAGCATTTAAACTTAGAGGAGCAATCTGTATGCTAAAGGGTATTGTGGATAAAGTTATCCAATTTATAACTAACATATGTTCTACTATTTAGCCGCTTCTATCAGAAATACCTATCTATACCTTCGTAAGATAGGGGTAAAGTCTGCGTACATCCTCCCCAGACTTCATTTTATGCGATTACATTAGATTTATTACTGTTGTTTTATTATTTATACTTTTTACTAATTCTTTTTTCGTAGCAAAATTTAATACGATTAGACTGTCCCACAAGAAATGTAAATGTTAAACATCATTCTCATTATAATATACCGTGTTATAATTATTGTATACTTTCTCCGGTTCACAATAAGTGACCAGTTTTCATTTTTATTTTGGTTCAAAATAAGTGTCCAGTTATGTAATCAAGGAAGAATTCAATTTGCTTTTACAAAATAACTCTTATGTACATATCATTAAAAAGTTTTTCTTACTCCTCGCATTAAATGTTTAGTTAGGGATAGTTTCGTCATAGTAAGTATTTTTATATAGAATTTAATATTTTCTTAATAAGCGTGCTAAAAACAAATTGATCACTTATTGTGAATCGAAGGGAGTAACGTATTTGTTAAATAAAATTTTTGAGACTGTTGAAACATTCTTGGTTGAAAACTATACGTGGTCTTAGACTCCGATTCAAGTATTAGTTTCAAGTTCGTACACTACTAATGGTTGACTAGCTGCTAAAAAGGAATGTTTAATTACCCTTCGTAACTTAGTAGGTACGTGATGTAAATGGCTTTAGTCCTGTGATAGCGAAATTATTACTATTTTAATTACGCCAATAGCAGCTTATCTTTTGTTATGGTTGTGTAATTTCGTTCATGGGAAATCCAGAGAAGTGGTTGAAACATGGCTTTCATCCAATAGTACCGTTACGTCTAAAGTATTCTTATTTTTTTGTTATGGCTGTGTAATTTCTATCTCTTGGTCTTCGCTCAATTCCACATAATATAGTGAGATTACTTTTTTCCTTTTTCAATTAAGATGATGAGACTTCATGCATCACTTTCATGGAACTTTCCCCTCTCTTTCCTTTTTTGGCCTTATTGATAGCAATAAAAAGCCAAGAAAAGGGGTTTTTACTCGATCGAGTCAGTGATTAACCAAGCGGCTAAGCCAGCGTTTCGATCGAAATTTTATTTTTAAAAAAATAAGTTACGTTGAAAAAATAATTTTTAAAAGTTGAAATCGTGTTTCGACATATATTTACTTGGAAAAATTGAAGTTTTGTGAATGAGAAAATTTCATTCAAACAAATTTTTGGTACTTGAAATTTTTTCTTCAAACTTATTTCAAAAACAGATCAAATTTAATGAACAAACAACGTTTTCAATTTTTTTTTGTTTGAAAGAAAGTAAGACAAATCTATGTCCAAAATGGGAGTTAAATATTACTATATGCCATAGTTGAGACTTCTATTAGGAGCACTATATATTTTCCAAATTGCGACTTTCTACTTACATATACATTACCTCCTCTTTCTCTTCAGGAAGCAAAAAATAAAAAAACGAGCAGTTACGCATGGGTTAACACTTTAATCTGCCCCTACTTTGGATGTGCATTTTCGCTTTAAAGTTGTTTAATTAGGGCGGGGGCCAACAGAACAGGAAGGCACAGCAGAAGACATATGCATATAAACAAGTGGAAAGAGTATAATCCTTAATTTAATTAAAGCTGGTTATTCCATTTAGCATCTAATCGCTGCTTCAACTTATTCACCATAAAGGAAAAAATGAAATTAATTAGTCTAAACCAAAAGTTCCTTTTAAGTCTTGATCGTCCTAAAGGAATCTGTATACGCACACCACGTCCAATACTTGAAAAAGAAGCTTCAAAGTTTATACTTCTAATTTTATCTTTGTTTCTCCACTAGCATTATTTTATGTTAGAGAAAAGAATCTAAAATCAATAGTTAGTAATCATTTGACTGATTAATTAGTAAGTACTAATAGTTACAATTTCAAAATAGATAAAATAAGCAACTGCCGTACCTTTGGCCCACAAATTTTGCAAACGTGTAGACTTAAATTAATGGGTATAAATAAGAACCAAGCGACTGAGCATTTCACTGAATTCACAAAATAGCAATTAAAACTCAAATACGACTATAATTTGCTAAAGGATCTTCACAAGAAATTACTGCATTGCAATAACGGTGTACATCACAAATTGGACTAAAACCAGAGCATGTATCAAGTACTTAACGCAATTTTTTCTTAATAACAAGAATCAAAAGTATACTCAATCCATACAAAATGGTGAACATGAGCATAAGCTGATAATAGAACTAGAAACAGAAGAAATATACTAATACTAGAGTTATAACTAGCTATAACTATGTATGAACACTTGATTAGCTATATGAATTTCCCAGTAGCTTTCACTTGCCAGATCAGCATTGGAGCAAAAGAACTATGTAGCACTCTGCATACAAATTGTAGAAGAAAATGTCAGTTTTAAAAACAAATTGGAGACTGTTCGAATCACAATATTTGAATTCAATTGATACATGTGAAAACTTGAAAAGGACTGGTGCCTACTGGTACCTAAGAGCTAGCTTGCTGCTCAGCATCATCATGAACCTCAGAATCCTCAGATTTTGCTGCTTCTCCAGTAACAGTCTGCCAATTAAGCAATTTAGAACCAACAGTAAAATTGCTCCGTTAGTGTCATATCGTGAGTTCACACCAAGTGGATACTCATTCCCATCAACTACCACAGAAACAGAGAGTAATATTTATTTTTTAAATGAATTTATGTAAAACATGAATCTGATAACAACCTTCTGGCTATGCTCTCCCTTAGTTTTCTCATACTCAGCCTTCAGCTTAGCAGCTTTTCCCACATAGGGAGCTTTCTCCTAAGGAGCAACAAATAAAGTTAATTAGGTACCGCAAAAAGCTTCTCCAAAAGAAAAAAATAGATGAAAATTTGGCATAACCATAGAGAAAATCATTAGACAACAGTAATGTATATTGAGATTAATCTCTCAAGTTTGTGCATGAAATCTGGTCTTACAGATTCAGACATTGCCTTCCATTTCTCACCGCCAGCTTTCCCGACCTTAAATGAGTACAAATACAAATTAGTAAGAAATTTGTTCATAGAAAACATATACGATCGAAGATGCATAATAGTTATAATGAATTCTTAACAGGAAATTGAAGCAACAGCACTTCTTAGACAGCAATTGGAACGAAAAAAACATCAGAAACATTGATTTGAACCTAAGAATGCAATAGATAGAGTTATCTCACCACAGCGACTGATTTATTATCAGGAAAATTCTCCTTGTAGCTCTTGCGAAAATCAGCCCTATTTCGTAGTTCAATATCATGACAGAACAAAATCAGTACCAAAGTGAAGGTTACAAATCCAAAACAAGTGAAATTGCTAAAAAAAACGTTGAAGCTTCAGTGCGAAAGGAGAGTTATACTGTGTATAAAACTACAGCAAAAACATCTCACATGAAAATGAAGAATGCAGTAGGAGGACGCTTTGGAGCTCCAGCGGTCTTGATTGCTTTCTCCTTCTTTTTGAAGTCCGCCTCAGCCTTGCGTTTCTTCATTGTCCTGTTTTCGAATATTACAGAGCAGATTCAGAAGCTAAAACACGAGAGGCTCACAGTTCAAAAGCATACTGTAAAAAAAAACAGAGAGAACAAAATGCTCCAAACTAAAAGCTCCTTAGATACGAAATAGACTGAAAATAAACGAAATGCAGAGTATACTCAGTGTCGAGCTTCTTGTGAGCAACGGAAGCAATCTTAATTCCCTTCATAGTTGAAATTGCAGAGAATGAGAGAGACTTTGAAATTTCAAAATCAGAAGAGCTCTGAGAACGTGATCAGAAGTGTGAGTGTATAATAGGTAGCACTGGGTGGTTATTTATAGGTAGTGGAGAGGAAGGTCGGTTCGAAAATATTTCCTTCGTACTTTTTGGCGGGAAGACGAATGCTGAATAAACGTGAACGCGAATGCCAGTTGCAAGTCTGCAGAGTGAGAAGATTACTCGAGCGTTGAGGATTTGTATTTTTACTCGCTGTAAATTAGTTACACGTGTGTGAATACAGTATGGTGAAAATTACTCTATTCTTTAGCGAGTGGTCTTTGGTGGCAAAGAGGAATCGTGATCAGGAAGTTTCATAATTCTGGGCTCAAAAGCTACCCTCCCCAGCCGACCTCTATACTACTAGTCCCATACTTCGAGCTTCAATACTACCAGGCTCACCCAACTCGGCTGATCAATGAGTAATGAGTCAGAAGAACGCACATGAACTAGGGATATTGGGTTTCTTAACAAGGAATTTTCAAATGAATGGTTATTAATTTCATATAGCTAAAATATATATAATTTTCAAAGGAATTATTGTTATGATTGTGTATTCATTGTATTCGCATTGCTGTATTCATGAATACATTAGCAAAATCGCCTAAAATAAGGAAGTCCAGTTGTATGCGACTGTATTCAAATGTATTCGCGTCATGTATTCATGAACACAGTAACGACAATCACCTTAAAAATAGGCATGTTTAGTTGTCTAATAACGAAAAAATGATTAATTAACGTGATACACTCCTAATATAACTCAACAAAATCAATTCTACATAAATTTCGCTGCCATAGTTCTGTATTTCATGTATTCATGCGACTGTATTTATAAATACATTAAGGTAAAAACACATGGATTACATATGTTTAATTATGTATTTCATGTATTCGCGCAATGTATTTATGAATACAGTGAGGTAATCCGCCTAAAAAATACTGATTACAGGTGTTTAATAATGGAAGGTGCAATATTGAATTGTATTCAGTTCCACTACATTGAATTCAGTTGTATTCAAACAACAAAACATCAAGAAAATAGGGTACATATCTTCTATTCAATTTGATTGTATACATTGTATTTAATTCACACATATTCACTATAATACATTGTATTTAATTCAACGTATTCAATTCGATTGTATTCAACCAACAAAAACTTACAAAACACAATGATATTCGACTGTATTAAAAAAAAAATACAACTCTTGGGAATACATGTAAAAAGTAATATATTTATACAAAAAATATAATATATTTAAGTATATTTGTATAGAATACAATGTATTTGTATCATTGTATGTGACTAAAAATAACAAAAAAGGAAAAGAAAGTTCCATGCCTCCAGATGAGAAGATTGTGTTCCATGCTCCTCCTGTGCCAAAGCATGGCCTTCCTGTTTGCCTTCTGTATCATGGAAATTAGCAAAATTTCATCTCAAGAAGTGAGTTATGTTCCTGTTATAATTTGTTTGAGAAAAATTAAGACCTGGCAATCGTGTTCAGCGATTCTAGTATTCGACCAGATTAGAAGGAGGAGTTTGCTCGAAGAGAGAAAAGGAAGAGAGAGAGATTGAAGAAAAATTTTGCTGAGAATTTGAGAGAGAATCATGTGTTAACTAAAAGAAATAAAGAGAGAAAAACATAAATAGCTTATTCCTTAATGGTAAGGTATACCGTAAATTTCTATGTTGCTATAAAATATAAAAGGTAGTTATAAAAAATAATAATTTAAAATAATTTTTATTTATCATAAATATATATACCTTTGCTATAGGAGGTAAAATTTACTTTTCGAATTAACCTAAATAGCCGCCCACTCAACCGTTTAGATAAAAATATCAAATTAATGTATAATTCATATGTAATATATGTATAATTGTGTATAATCTATATATATTAGCTAGAAAAAATAAATAGTGAATTTGACCGACTGTTCGTGTAAAAATCTCTTTTGATATTTCAGTGTGGTGCTTTTGGTATGTAGTTTCTTAAAATTAAAGTCAACATAATTAGATATTCCTCATTGTGTTTCGTTTTATTCAGTTTGATAACTTCAGTTTATCTTGAATAAAAAATTGAGTAAGATGTAAAAAGAAATTTTGGATGAAACACTAAGCCTCGTTTTTTTTTTAAGATTAAGATATCTGAATCTGAATACACATTTAAATATCAAGATTTGTATTAAGATTAAGACATCTGGAACCAAATACACATATGAATATTAAGAAGTGAATACTAGATGATTAAGACTGTTTGATTTTTAACATCTGAATGTATAAAATTTATCTTTATTTTAAAATTAATAAACATAAAATTCAAAGGAAATACTAATTTTTTTTAATAATATGATATTTCTGGCGGTGATGGCTAACAATGGTGCTTGTGAATACCGATTACAAGCGGTGGGTGGTGGTAGATTTAGTTATGATAGTGGTTCAGGGTAGTAGCTAGTGGTGATTATGATTAGGGATGGTGGTGGTGAGTGGCGATAGTTAATAATGGCGGGTGGTGGTAGTAGTTGTGATTGAGGAAGGTGGTGGAGGGTGGTGGTAGTTTATAATGATAGGTAGTGCCAGCTATGGTTGTTGATGGTGATGTAGTGGTTAGTTGTGGTAGTTGAGCTGGATGAATGTTGGTTGTGGTTGAGAATTATGGTAGTGAGAGTAGTGGGGATGGTGGATGGTAGTCAATAATGATAGAGACCACAATTGGTGATGATAGTAGTGGTGGTGGCGGTATGGTGGTAGTTAAAAATAGTAGGTGGTAGCGGCAATTAATAATGAATATGAATAATAATATCTTAATAAAATTAACTCTATGTTATGGATCTTAATCATACAAGTCTATTCAGGCCCATTAAGTGATTGTAAAGTAAGAAAAAAACACGCTTAATAATTAAAATCAGAATAATTAAGATTCAGACTTTAAAAACAAACACACTTAGTATTTAAGATTTGAATAATTAAGATTCAAACCCTCATCAAATGCAAAAAAATGAGGCCTAAATCGTGTCGTAAAAAATCTTTAATTTTCTAAAGAGTAAGTTAGAGGAAGAGTTATTGTGATTATGTATGAATCTTTTGAAATAGGCTTCCATAGATTTGAAATTAATAGGGAATTTTACTGCAATGTCCCAAATAAGTTATAACTTATCCATCTTTAGTCATTAATTATAGACTTATTAAAATTGGCCAAGCGCATACAAAAATTGAAACTCAAATAAATAAAGTTTTTTCTCTCCAAGAATCACACACAAAGATATCCTTCCATATTTTTTAAGTATGATCAACAACATTAGATGCAAGACGGAAAGAAAATTTCATGGATGAGGTAGCAAACAAAGTGATGAAATACTATATATATATATATAGGATATTTTTTTAATAGGTATGGTTAAAATTCATTGAAACACATATAGATGAGTTAATATACAAAATTTGATGAAGATTGGAGGTGATTTAGATTGAGTTTGTATCAGAATTCGTTCTTAAAATCGAGTTCTAAAAATTCTTTTGCGCTATATGTATCATGTATCACCCATGTATCTCACACAAACATACATGGATATACAAGTGATACACATTTGATATAAATGTGATACACAAATGATATATATATATATATATATATCATCCTTTTCCATGTTCATCTACTTCTTCGAATTTCAATTCAAACCACCTCAAAACTCTAGCAATTCATCCCAAAATTGAGATTTAAACTCCTTAAAATGCATTCATTCTATTCCAATAACACTTGCCAAAAAATAAATATTTGACCTTTTATGTTTACAAATAGCTAATTGACTAATATTGATAATATTTTGTGAATTGACTAATTTTTGTACGAACTTAATTATGAACTGACATAACTAATAATTCTCTTTTAAATTGAAAGCTAAAAAAATAACGCAAAAAATTTAAGGTTCCCCTAGTGTTGATGATCATACTTGGATAAGATCTTTTATAGGAAAAAATTAAATTAAAGATAATTTAAATTTTATTTTGTTTCTCAACACCATAGTAATCCATTTCGGATTCTCAAGCACTAACATGAGAATCTATATATATATATAAAGGAGGGCCAAATAAAGATGATGTGGTATCTCTATTTGGCCAAGAAATACAATTATTTTTTTCCTTAATTTTGTTGGGTTTTTACCCTATTTTTCCTAATTATCTGATGTTTTAGAAAATCTAAAAGTCACTTCTCATAGAAAACCAAAAGTCAGGTCCTCCCACGTTTCTGATGATTATTAAGAAAACAGTTATGGTAAATATAAAATTTCAGTGCAATCACTTCCTCCAATTTTCGTTACAAAAACAGTCGATTTATGGTGAGTCTCAAGTCTCAACTATTCTATTACACCTGATATGATCTTTCTTTATTCATGTTATTTTCCTCTTCTATTCAGTATTATTTGATGTCAGAATTCGTTTAGTTTTCTATATTTTTCTCATCTTTATAAGGTCTTTTTTGTCCATTGATCCATTCCTCTTCCCAAAAAGGTTAATTATTCTCTTCTTTTCCTTTTATGTTAATGTAGCATTGATTTTATGTGTATTTTTGATTTTTTATTTCACTTTCTGGAACTCCTTTTATCTCACAGTCCATTACCAGTTTCTAATTAGCAACTCACTTTTTAGATTAAATCATTCTCATGCTTACTCTTAATTATCTATGCTTAATAATTTTCTTTGTAAGATGAGGCAGAGAATTAATTGCAAGACATCACATAAAACTTTACTATTGGGAATGAGTCAATACTCAACTTCCTTGGAGCAAGAAATGTTAGGATATGTTGATGGAAATAGAGAATATGGTGATTTTGAAGGTAACATAGAATAGAATATCCTTAAAAGTTGAGGGATGCAAGATTAACCTTGCTTTAGGTTGTGTTTCAGTTTTTTGTCAAATTTTCTTGATTTCAGTGAGAAAATTCAAGGAACTTTCCTTCAGTTCCTGCCTTTTCTTCCTTTTTGTTTTTCGATTATTTTGTTACTTGGCTATAGATGATGTTACTTGGAAGGTATTATATTTATTCTTAATATAAGAATATTGTTATCTCATATTTCCATTAAAGAATAAAGAATTGGTTCAAATTACGTTGGGTGAAGTTTGTATTTTGGATAAACAGTCTCTGAATGTTTGAACCAGATATTAATCATGTAAAAGTTGATTTTTTCACTATGATGACTCATTATTTGAGATACTTACTACCTTGCAGACTTATGCAAAAGAGTGTCTTCACGAGCCCTTTTGTTTTCTTTACTTACAATATATTTATAATTTATTTCTTCAATCCTGGCTAAATTTATAAAATCATTTTTAAATTTACTAATATACCACGCGAAGCGCGAGTAACTTTACTAGTTTCATAATAATAAAGGAAGTAAAATAATAATCAAGCACTAACAGAATTTATACCTGTCAATCGGGCCAAGATGGCCCGTTTACAACCCAATTCAATCCGGTTCAGTCCGGAACAGCCCGATACTGTAGCGTTTGGGGGCGGGCTGGGATGGGTCTGGCGGGGAGCGGATTTTAGACGAACAATTTTTTGATACCGGTGCACCGGAACCCGCTAAGCACGATTACCCGTTAACGGGTTTTTAACAGGCTGCAGCCCGGTTCAGCCCGGTAACTGTGACATTTTTTTTACAAAGTTTTCTGGACCGTTGTCAACTATCAAATTCAAAAACAACCGTTGGCCAGCAACCCTTTTTACAGAAATGGCCATTTCGGCCTACCTCTTAAGAAAATAGCCCCCCCTCCCTAATATTTGATAAATTATAATTTAACCTTTTAAAAATTATAAATAACCCCATTTCTTCTTCTTCATTATTCCTCACAATTCACTCTCTTGCTACTCTTCTGTACCCCTTCACCGATCACTTGATTTTTGAATGATCCTGCTTCTTCTTCTTTTGTTTGACTGGTACGAATGATGGGTCTTAATTTAATTTATGAGTCATCACTTTTGGGGGTATACTTAATTCTCTCTTGATATTATTGATTATTGTTCTTAAATTCTCAATTGCTTATTATTTCAAGTTTCATCAAATATTTAGTTTAGCCATTTCAAAATTATTATTATCAAATATAAAGTATTCAAGTGAAGTGTGGTTTCAAGTATCAACTATCATGTATTAGTCTATCAATTGAAGTTTATATTTTATATCAAATTTAGTGCGGCATCCGGAATCCCGGTACACTCGTTCCATCTCTCTCTTCTTTGGTGTATACCTATTTTATTATTTAGAATTATTAATTTAATTTCTTAATTTAATTTACATAATGGATATATTTAGAGCAGCCAAAAAGCGTGCACTAGTAGAGGTGGTAGTAAGAAAACTTTTAAAATATCAAGAGGTGGTGTTGGTTCTTCTTGTAGCTTTACACACATTTCTGAAATTTCACCTAAAATTTTAAATGTAAATTATGAGCGACTTCAAGAAAATTATGGTATAGATGATGATTTAGATGATATTCAAGCACACGATAATCTTGAAACACCACAAGCTACACCTGGTAATGCTAGTCAAACTCAAAATATTGGGGGTGGAGGTCGTGGTAATACAACTAAGCCTCCCCTCCCTATTAAGAAATCGAACATTACGAAGTAAGTGTTGGAATTTTTTTGACAGACTAGAAGAAGATAAAAACTATGTAAGATGTAGAATTTGTAAGGATGTTTATAACATGAGCTCGGTAAGGAAGGGGGAACGGGTCAACTTCGTAGGCACATGGTAGATAACCACCCTCTTGATTGGGGAGTAGATGAGGAAGACGGGCAACAAAAACTTAACTCCGGTACTGGGGATTAATGGGTAAATACGATATTAAGAAAGATTGGGAAGAATTAGCTAAAATGATTATTTTAGGTTGTTTACCTTTTAGTTTTGCTACTTCACCGTATATTGTTACTTATATTCAAAGAATTATAACCCTTTGTTTAAAGGTATTCCTAGAAATACTTGTAGATCTGATATCTTTAGGCTTTTTGGGCAATATCAGACATATATACGTTATTTGTTCGTCAGTCTTTCTTTTAGAGTTTCTCTTACTTCTGATATTGGTCGTGTTGTAAATGGCAAAGCTTATTTGAATGTTACATTGTAATGACCCAACCGACCGTTTTGCTTTCTAGAACCCTGTTTTCCTAAATTAGACTTTCCGTACTTTTTTTTATTGATTTATGACTTGCGGGGATGGTTGGTTCAGAGATTTGGTGAGTTTGGAATATAATCGGAACACTTGGTCCCTTAATGTTGGCCAAAAGGGCCAACTTTAACTTCGGTCAATATTTTGAGTAAATGACCTCGGAATCGGGATTGACGGTTCCAATAGGTTCATATAATGATTTCGGACTTGGGCGTATACTCGGAGTGAGTTTCGGATAACCCGGGAGAGTTTCGACGCCTGATAGTGAAAGTTGGTCTTTAAAGGTCTTGGAATTTCTTTAAATTTGGGTTGGAACACACTTTGATGATATCGAGGTCCAAACGAAAATCAGAGATCTGGAATAGTTTCGTAATGTCATTTAAGACTTGCACGCAAATTTTGGTGTCATTTCGAGTAGTTTAAGTATATTTGGGTGCATTGGAAGTGAAATGAGGAACTTGAAGTTCTTAAGTTTGATTCATTGGTTTTGGGTGGCGATTATTAGTTTTAATGTTGTTTCGGGCGTTCTGAGAGTTCGAGGGAGTTCGTCTTATGATTTTAAACTTGTTGGTATGTTTGGACGGGGCCTCGGGATCCCCGGATACCATTCAACCCGTGATTCGTACGTTTCTACTTTCTTATCATTCGCTTCAATTTTCTTCTCTCCAGCTTCAATTCGTTTGGTGAGTTCCTGGAGAATCTTCATTATTGCGGGGTCTGTCCCTGATTCACTAGCATTTGATATTTCTGGTACTGGCTCGGTCCGGCGGGTAGCTTCCGGTTCGTCCTCACTCAACGCTCTATGTTGATTTTGTAGTTGTGCAATAGAGGCTTGTTGAGCCTGTAGCATCTCGAATATCACTTGGAGACTGACTCCTCCATCTCCTCTGCCCTGTGTACCTGACCACCAGATCAGCCTTCTCTACGTACACTCACTTCAGTGTTTACGCCCAAATTCGCATTTAGAGCGATATGCGAACTGACGTCGATTGGATTGGCATTCAATGCTCCTTCGAGATCGGCTTGCGTTACCGCGACCCCTGGAGAAACTATATTATCGTTTTTTCCGTGAAATCCGAGGCCATTATCACCATGTGTGGGTGTTATTTGTGAATTTTACATATTTTAACCTGAAAACAAAAATACTTGTCAAGAACAAGCGTAAAGTAGTGTGTGTTATCGGAATAAATATTGAATAATCACTATTATCCTTAGCCCCATAGTGGGTGCCAAACTGTTTACCCTAAAATTTGGATAATAATTAAACTTATATTGTGGTTTAAGGATATGTGATTTCACCCAATACCAATCAATAAATGCGTAAGTAAATGACATATTTGAACTGTAAATAAATCAAACCGGTGTGCGAACAAAGCTTCATCCTCGAGTTAAGGTGCCCTCGAACTGATAAGTGCAAGAACAATAAAGATTGAATAAATTGATGAACAGGAACACGAGTTAGAAAGGAAAAGCTATATTGCTTTTTTTAAAGTGAATAATGTCTTTACAAATGATTGTAACTCCTCTTTATAGAGTAGAGGAATCCTAATTATGGTATATCTCTAATCAGATAAAGAAATCGTATAAACAGCTAATTAACCGCCTCTAATTCGATCTGTTCCAAGATTCACGCCACGATCCTCGACCAATCACGGATATATCGCTCTTTTCGTTACTTAGCAATCCCCGATGTTACTCAAAATCTATCTCCCCTGGCTTCGATTGATACCGAGCTCGATCTCGAAATAGACTTCGATCTCAAACTCAATGCCTCAACTCTTCGATGCAACGTCCTAGTCTCGATCAAATAGTGAAATCGGGTAGCCTCGATTTCTATCATATATAATTATAAAAAAACATAATAAAGACATTAATACGGCCGATAAGAAGTAGAAATAGTAAAACCATGTCCAAATAGAAAGTACTCTCACATTAACTTAATAGTTAATATTGAGTATATGAGATAACATATGAGTAGGAAGTTAAACTTATTACTATTGACATATGGATAATGGACTAAATATATAGTATAAGAATTTTGGATTTTCGAATATCCAAAAATTCAAGTACTAAATCCAATATTCCGAAATAAAATAAATTTAAAAATTAAATCCAAAATTAAATCTGTAATCCGAAAATCTAAACCAATAATCCAAAAAATGGATTTCGGTTTGGATTTATGGGTTTGACCAAATTATGCCCACCCCTAGTTGTTTGATTATGATAAAAAAATAATTTAGTAACTTTAGTACAATAAAGTAAAAAGTTGAATGACTATCCTTAAAATTATATCTTTTTTGAGATTATTTTTCTTTAGATTCTGACTTTTTCATATGGGGTCGTTTCCTTGACACTTTTTGCGCCGGAGTTTGTTAATCACCCGGCATGCACGCGAGCGCACGTCGGGAATAAGAGGGAGCTGCAACGAGGGAGGCGGAAGCGACTTTTTCATATGAAGTTTTATGAATTAACGAATATTTTAGCTCGCATGTCAATGTGGCCCATTTGGTCGTGTGATTACCAGGATGATGGATTTTAAATAAATTAAAACCATTCCTTGTCTATTTTTCCGTAGAAGAAAAGGCCTGCCCATTTTGTTTATATTGGTAATTGTATACAAGTACAGCAGTTGATTTAGAGCAAGTTAAAGTTTTCTTTTGGGCGTTAAATTAATGAGGCCTTTCTCTTTTAACGAAAAATAAAATAAAATTAAAAAGAGTTCTAGGAGGAAGATTTCATTTCGAAATGGTTTAGCCAATTGAGATAACTATCATCTACGACATAAGTCATTTAACAATCTCATGGTCACAATTTAAAACATGATAATCATCGAAAGAATATGTCTCCTATTTGGTCACTTTTTGGCAAATGTAACCTTACATGAAAGCTTCTCCTACTCCTTTGGAACTTGTTCTTTATTGTCTTCCCACTTATTCAACCTCCCTTGAGCTGCTTCAACCTGCAATTCATGAAATATACTCACATTTAATTAGTTCAAGGAAAAGAAAGCTTATGGTCTTATACTTTCTAACGGTATTTGCTTTCTTGCATTACTATTTACTAGATACTCCTTAGTCAAGTTATTCGTAACGGACAGTCCAATGAACGAAGCATTTCGCGTTTATATAGGGTCGGGAAAGAGCCGCACTCAAGAAGTGTGATGTAAGATGTATATCGTGATACAAAAATTCATAGCTGGTTTCGTGGCTCTAACTCGTGACCAAGTGACGGAGCCAAAAGTTTATATAGGGAATTCAAAATATTAAAAAATAAACATACGAACAAGCCAAGGGGATACAGCATCTACTACTATTTATGCATGAAAATAATTTTGACCTTATATACACTATAATTTTTTAGCAAAAGGGATTCGGATGAACCCCTTCTGCCAACTTTGCTCCATTCTTGCCGTGATCTAAGATCACACGAAATAATTTTATTGTTGCTCTAAAGCTACCATTCTTTTTATTCACCGCTAATGACTGCCCATAAAGTTAGAAGTTTCCAAAATTGGTGTCCGATTCAAGGTGTCCTCATAATTCAAATTATTCTCTATCTATAAAGACTTCTCTACATGAAAAACAAATGAAGTTGCATATTCACTGATAAAGCACATTAGGGAAATTTTAGTGCAGGATAAACAGTTCCACGAAAGTTTGTCTAACATTATGCAAATTAACATCATCTAAGAGTCTGGACGTACACAAAAATACAAGAAAGCAGAAAACTTTTGACTAAGTACTGATTATGGAATCTGCTTCTAACAAGATAATACGATTACAAAACGCCACAAGGAAAAGGAAAAAATAAAAGTAAGAGAGGTTTACCTCTTTGTTCCAATCAGTTCGAAAGGTGACCCATACCAAAATAACTGTTTGCATAAGTGTACCGCCCATCATTCCTGACCAGATACCCTGTTTACACAAATAAAAATATCATTATTAGAATGGACTAGCTATATATGCCAAAATCTGTTGTCAGAATATTTAACTTAATATGACATGTTATCGGTCGAGTACGCCCAACGCGCAGCGAAGTTAATGATCGAGGTGCCGACATGAGCCGTGGTCAAGATATCGACAGAGATCGCAATTAAGATGTCAACAAGGGTCGATGTCGAGATTGACTATTGATGATAAGACTTGTAACAGCTAATTTGTCAGGATAAGGTACTAAAGTCGATATTCCTTACATTTGTACTATTAGGGCGTCCTACCCCATATATATAGGAAGAAGAGACAATGATAGGTGCATGTAATATTGATTCTGATAAGAACACTTTTGAGAGTAAGACTCTCTCTCGTGCAAAAACGCAAAGACTACCTTTTTACAAATATTCTTGTTCATATATTATTCCCCACATTTCCATGAGATCCGAGGATTGTTCATGCGAATCTTGGATCTATCTGTTATTCATCATTGTCAGACAAAATATTCGTCACACCCATTCTTTATTGGGTAAATCATTCTCTTTATTACTTAAATGTCATTTATTGACATTTATTGTTAGTTATATCACCCTTAATGTTCTTGTTTTAAAAGTATTTTACATTTGTTGTCACCAACCATATACGGGATCTGTCCCATCTACTATACGTTTTTGTGTTTAATATCTAAAGTTATTATTCTTAGCTAGATTTAATCCCGTACTACGTAATTTAATAGTTTATTCGGAGATAATATTTTTTGGGGGTTCAAACACTAGCAAATTTATTTTACAAAGTTTGTAGAAAATGCTGAAAATTACCTTAGCACCCAGTTTGAAGTAGAATCCTAGAAGAGAACCCAATGGAACTCCCACAATATAATAGCAGCCCACGTTAACATAGGCCACAAACGTTTGCCATCCACAGCCAACAGCCACACCTATATAACATTAACAAATACATAAATTTTAATCTAATAATACGTTTCACCAGAACAAAAATAATGTCAACTCATGTTGTAAAACAAGTAATCTGAATCTAATATTCAAGAAATTACAGAGTAAGAAGGTTAATGAAACTGTTTTACCAGATAAGACAGGCTGAATTCCATTAAGTAAAAGGGTGAGAGCAAGCAGAGGACAGAGATCTGAGACAGCTTCAGCCACAACTTCACCTCCAGTGAAACCATAGCTAATGACGTGACGAAATGCGAGAATAGTAATTGCAGCAATCACAGAGATGATAAAAGCGCATGCTGTCACCACAATAACAGAAAATGCTGCTGATTTTGGATGCCCTGCTCCTAATTCATTGCTCACTCTCACACTGTTCACCATCATTTAACATTTTAAATATGTCAATTAACTATGGTTTTACTAGCATATTTCTGGATTATAAATATTGAAAACTAAAACTGACTGACCTTGCTGCTGCATTGAGTCCAACTGATATCATGAAAACCCAACCAGAAATTGTCATGCTTTTGTGGTTTTCCACCAAAATAAAGGAAAAAAATCAATAAGGTTAGCTAATTGAAAATACTCACGAAAGTGAATTTCTCTAACCACAGCAGCAAATATAAGTGCATGTGCCATTACTTCCAGACTCATGGTGCTAATGACCAAATAAGTTTGAAATAGGTAGATTTTTACTTCTTTTAATCAAAATATTCATGTCCAAAGGTGTATGATTTATGAGAGTCAAACTATCTTTAATTTCTTCTATAATTTTTATATTGGTTCATCAACTTTTTAACATTAGAATTATAAACTTATAAATCATAGAAGTACCATATATCATATATTTTGAAAATCTTAGATCTTATTACTCCTATTTGTTGACTCTCCAAATATATATTTCACTTTTACCAATTTATTTTTAACTAAAATTTGTTCATTGAGCGTCAGTTTAACTAGTTCTAAAGTTGAATAGAATATAAGGTAGTCTATATTATAAAATTAAAATTTATTTAAATACTACTATACAAAAGCCAATATAAACTGCGACCAAATCATCCATGCATCTAAAGTTTCAGTTAAAGACTGATTAAATCAAAGGTGACAAGAAAGAGACACGGCAAATAAACTTAGAAATTTTCAATTGAATAAGCAAAGTCCAAAAAGGTGTGCGCTATTTTAAGTTTTAACAATACGACAAAGATTGCAGTGACATGGACTACTTTTTATTACATTATGCTGCAGCCTACAGAGTTCTGGGTAGTAAAGGTCTTTTAAAAAGGCATGTTTTTGGCCTTTGTGGGCTCAAAATGTGGAGTATATCAACTTCGTAATTGTGGCAATTAGTACCGTTTTCATGTCATAAGCTACGATTTTACTCCAAGTTTTGGCCACAATGATGATTTTGTTTTACTTGTTTACTCCAGTAGTGAGGATTTACAGAGATGAAAGAAATTAGCTAAATAAGTTTTGAGTTTTTCCATACTGTATCAACCATTGCTCTCTATTATATTAAGTGGGCGTTTGGACATAAGAATTGTATAATTAAAGAAAGAAGTGATTCTTTTTTAGGTGAAAATGATATGTGAGTGTTCTGCATGAAAAAAATTGAAATAAGTTTATTGGAGTTTTATAAATTTTTGAAAAATTTCAAAAATTATCTCCTAAATAAATTAAAAAATTTATGATCATATATTGATTTCAAAAAAAAGTAAAACATTTCTTATGTCCAAACGGGCAGTGAATATGGACTGTCAATGTGTAAGCCTTTCTAGTTTCTTCACTATTAGAATATAGATAAACTGCAATATATTAGCTATTTTTCTCCACTAAAATATGGATAAACTGACACCAATTTTCTCTATCACTAGAATATAGTGAAATACCGTCAAAAGTGTCAGCCGTCTATCTTTATTACTACAACACAGAAAGTACAACATAGACGCAGACCTCATATATATGTTTGTCCATTAGAATAATAAAAGCAAAACTAAAATAAAACAAAGAAAGTCCACAACTTTCCATATAAAAGTTAGATCAAATCAATGTTTAACTATTTTTTGTGGTTTCAGCTAGATATTTTGGCTTATGGAGGGGTCCATTTATAACATGTTTGGCAAAGAATCTAAAATTACCTATTTTGAAAAGTAATTTTAAAAAACTATATTTAAGGAGAAACAGTTTGTATTGACTAATTAAGCCAACCTTTTAAAAGTATTTTTAAGTTTATTTTTTTCAAAAAAAAAAAAAATACTTTTGATAAAAAATTATTTTTTCTACTTCTCAAAAACTGTTTTTGGCGGAAAAACATTTGACCAAAAAGAGGCTTGGCCAAGAACCACAACCCTCCAATTAAATTTAATTCAAGAACGAGATATACAGGGGAATGTGGAAATATTATTAATTAGGAGATATTTGTCTTACCAAATAGAAAGTGAATCCAACGCCAATTCTGGATTTTCAAGAAGACCAGCTAGAAGAACAAGAACCTGAAAATACCATGTCTCTAAGCATAACATCACCGCTGAAGCTGCTGATAACTTAAAGAATCCGTACAACCCAGAAAATGCCTTCAAACTGAACCCATTCCAGGTTTGCTTACATTTCTCACTCTTCACAATATATACAAATTGAGCTATCACTATGATCCACCACGACAAACTCAACACTAACGACGCCCCTAATAACCCGAGCCCAATCTTGTAAACTGCAACCCAACTGATCACTAAATGCAACACCAAAGTCGCAGCAGAAATGTAAGCACTTGGTATCACAATGCTCTGCGCTTGAAGGAATTTCTGAATTGGGAAATTCACAGCGTAGGCGAAAATTTGTGGTATTAAACCATATACAAATAAGGCTGCTGCTGATGCAATTTCTGGTGATTGGCCTAGAAATATTAAAATTGGCTTGCAGAAAATGTAGACTAAAGTTAGTAACACCCCTGTTAGAGTGAGAAGAATTGTTGATCTTTGAAGATATACTCCTAACATATCATATTTCTTCGCTCCATATGCCTGACCACATAGTGTTTCAACTGCACTTCCCATCCCCAACTGTTCAAACAATAACAAACCAAATTAAATATTTAAATAGAGTACTAATACTAACTATACATAGCCCATAGGACTAATAAGGTAAAAAATACAGGATAAATTTCGACGAAATACTCTGTATCATAAGAGGACTATAATAGGAGCAGGGGCGTACCTAGCCTTTCTTCTAATACAGGGTTCAATTGTACACATAACTACATGAATTCATATATAGAAATCTACTAATATTGTAACGAATAACATATATGAACTTCCTAATTTTAAAAAATACAATGAGTCAATGATGAAAACATTTTCTAGAAATAGGAAAAGTAAGAGCAGAGTGAATGAAGACCTCATAGAGCTGTAAGGAGATCAATGAGTTTTTAATCTTCCTCTTTTATGTATGAAATTACATACGGCACTCATTTCACATCTTAGGCCTAGCTGGTGTAAAATGTGTTAGGACCGAAAAAAGTCAGGTGTCATGCGGAAATTAGTGATGCAACAATTAAATGAGAAATTTACCAAATGAGACACAAACATTTAATCTGGTTCGGTCAACTGACCTACGTCCACCGCGGAGATGAGCAATCCACTATAATAAAAGAGAGTACAAAATATCGATAGAACAACCTCACGAAAAGGCAAACACAAGTGACACACTACACTTGTCCCGTAAAATTCTCCCCCTAAACACGACTCTCAACCCATATGGCTACATTGTGGATGCTGCTGAATGAGAAAGAAGGATCCTCAATTTATAGAAGTCCAAACTTTTTCCTACAAAAAAAAGGACTAGCCAAACGTGGAAGAATTATGATTTCCTTTTACAAAAAGGAAAACCCAAATATAGTAAATATGTTGTCCTTTCCTTCAAGAAATAGGAAAACCAAATATGGTTAGAAAATTCGGACAACCGTTAACAAAATGCGGCTCCCTATTTAGTCTTATGCATGCTTCTTCGGTAACTTCTAGTTTGATCAGGGTAAGAACACAGAAAATGAATTTGTTAACGAAGGTTACAAATTCGGTCAAGACTGAACCCATAGATTTTGAATCTTGAATCCGCCTCTCTCTAGGTCGTTAGAAAACAAAACCATAGACAAGATATGTTAGAGATCATACCAAGAGGCCATAGGCAAAGATTTGAATGCCAGTGTTACCAAGAGAAGCAGCAGCAAGTTCAAGATTACCAAGGTGGCCAGAGAAGATTTGCGTAGACATGGACATGAGATAATTAATCATGTAAACCATTACAGCAGGAGCAGCAAGGAAGAAAAGGAGCTTCGTTTCGATCCACGTGGCAAGTCGCAGGCGACTCCAGAGAGGTAATGAAGTGTCCAAGAGTACAGTTTCCAGCTCACTGCTGGATTCAAGATTTTGCTCTGTAGATAACTGCGGTGATAAAGCTGATGCCCCATTGTTTTCAAGAAATGGTTGGTGAAGTTCGTTCTTAGAGGAAGTCATAGTGGTGGGCTGGTGGCTGCAGCCGTGGACGGTGGCAGCAGCTGGAGCTGTGAAGTGAAGAATTTAAAGTGGAAAAAGAGAGCGAAGTTGTGGTGGTTTGGTTAGAATGGTGTGTGTGTGTGTGTTTATAGACGATTGGAGATGTAAGATATCTTACATGCTACAACCAGCTGTCACAGTTGCATCTTTTCAACTTATAGGAATAATCTGTACACGATTTCTTTTTTGCCAATACAATATCTACAGAAACTGTATACAGTAAAAGTGAGTACGCAATTCAAAAAGAAAAATTATACTTTTCTTTCCACTCGTGTCAATTTGTTTAAGAGGAATTTTCATAAAGACTATAGTTTAGAGCATAATTATTGTAGATAATTATAATTTGTCTAATTAGCGTTCGAAGCTAATGTATTAGTTTCGTTGTATCAACGAATACAATCATGCAATTATTTCAACTGTATTAGTTTGCGTATATGGCCTATCAATTGATACAATTTAATGGAAACGTTGTATCAATTATATTTTTTAGCGCATAATGGTTGTATCAATGAATATAATTTTGATGGAAAAGTTGTATCAACTGTATTTGTTCGCGTAAAGTGATTGTATCAATGACTATAATTTTAGTAGAAAAGTTGTATCAAGTATATTCATTCGCACATAATGGTTGTATCAATGGATAGGTCGCGCTTAATAGCCGTATCAGTTTTATCATAAAGTTTTGTGTAAGGAAATTAATAAAAACATCATTAATGAGGAACTAAAATAAGAAATTTTATAACAATAATTAGGTAGGTATAGTTATTTTCCAAAAGATTTCGCTTTAGAACTTAACCATTTCAAGGGTATGTTATTATTGATCATAATTCATAACTTACTGTACTCTTTTTGTAGAAAGTTTTTTCCCTAAATGGTTCAGAATGCTAACCAAAATTATTCCTATTACTATGTACTAGTAATAAAGACTCTCTTTTCCAATTTTATGAAACAAGATTTGACGTTCGAGTACTAATTAATTATATTTTAAGAGTTCGATTAAATTAATACTTGTTTTTGCTTGATTCGTTATAGGAGTATGTGATTTTAATAGATGAAAGTAACATTTTGCTGAATGTTGCCAAAATGAGCAGGTGGGAGATTCTCTGCACAACCGTATGTGTTTATAATAAATTAACGTTATTACGATTTATAGAAAATGATGAATAGTATTTACAGTGTTTCTTTTCAGAAAAATTAGGGTCACGGGTTCAGCTCTATTTGGATGTACTAATCGTTTTCACTTTCTCTTAATGTGACTAACTTTGTACTTATCATTGATATGCATTCATTGCTTGATCTATAATAGAATAACTACGTAATTCTCTCTGACAAAAAACTGTAATTAAAAGCATAAAAGCGTATAACTTAATGCCACATGTCTTGAATTCGAATGTCAGATATACTCTGTTTTGGACAATATAAAATATTTACTTAAATAAAAAGAACTATATGCCTAAAGTTGGTTGAATCTAATGGGGATATGATGAGATGTTAAATAAGGCATGTGCAGTATTTTTTCTGGTAATCGCAAGTAGTAAATAGTGAAAATGGCGTGGACATTGTAATGGGTGGAATTAAAAAATAGTCAGATTTACAAGTGTAATTGAAAAATAACCACAATTTCAAAAGTAATTGAAATTTAGCCATTTTTCATGTAAAGATAAATCTGAACGAAAATACTATTCAAAATCCGAAAAATATTCCAGCATTATATACTAGAGTTCGAATATTTTACATGTGAAACTTCCAGCATAAATATACTGGAGTTCCAGTATATTATGTTAGAAATCCAGTATATTATGATGGAGTTCTAGTATAAATATACTGGAAGTACATCATAATATACTGGAGGGCCAACATAATATACTGGTCCATCATAATATTCTGAAAGTTCACACGTAGGTGCTCCAATCTCCAGTATATTATGCTGGAACTTTCCGTGTGTTGGAGGCATAATATGCTGGAAATTCATGCACAGGTGCACCATTCTCCAACATAATATGCTAGAACTTTTCGTGTTGCAGCAAAATAGAGACTATTTTTTAATGACTTTGCAAACGCTGACTATTTTTCAATTACCAATTCGAAAACTGATTAGCCCGTGCTATTTTCACCATTTTATTTAGCTAAGTATCGGAGTGACTTCACTACCTGAAGAAAGAAAGCTGCTTCGGCAGGGTCGAAGAAGACGTGTAAGACACCGAGGGGCCACCTTTGACCTGGGCTGGGGAGGGATTGGGGTCGCTTTTCTTTAGGACTTTAGTCCGTAACAAGGCTCGAAGACCTCTGCCTATGAAGAACTTCAAGTCTATCGGGAAAGGATGTGGTGGTAACCCCTGCAGCTTTGTCTAGAACCGGGCGTCCAGCCGTGTATGTTCCAAATTATGGCATTGGCTTTTGGCTACTGTTGTTATGTTTTTTCGTTCAACTGATCAAAAAGTGGCCTGAGTTAACGAGCAGATGGCCAACGAGCTAGTAAAAGTTGTCAAATCATTCTCTAAATTTTTTGTTTATATAGAAAAGGGAAGATGGTTGACTAAGGTATATATGTTATTTTATAAAAACTTAATGTTTGTATTTTTTAAATGCAAAATTATATTATCTTGATATACGTGTACCACACATTTCTCTAGCTATTTAATCTATAAATTTGATAATTTAATCTATATGGTTTGAATTCTATTCTTTCATGATAACTTTTCAATTATCAATAGATTGTCTTAAATATTATTTATTGTAATTTTATGTTATTTCATTATGAAAATTAACACATGATAATTCCATAAAAAATAAAAATATTTCTCTCATCTCCCTAAATTGAGGAAAACATAAAAATTTATATATTTTATATAGAATTCTATCAAATGTTTATTATTCTATCACCAGTTAACATCAATTTAAACGAGTTACAATAGAATATAATTTGAACTACTATATTGAATTACTACAATTTATATTATGTTCATATTTGTTTTAGTGCCTATTATTCTCTTTGTTTGAAGTAGTAAATTATCTCATTAAGAATGCAAAATTAAGATTTTCTCTTTATTTGATGTATACAAGATATAAAATCATAATTTTTTTCATTTTTATCGTACTGTAAATAATGATGTTGTTCGTTTAAACTTTCATCAAGTAGCTGATTGTTCCCACCAATTTGGATATATTCCAGATAAGTTTATAGACAGATTGATATGCTTTTTATTCTAGAAAATTATTAATATAGCTGACATTTGTAGTTTTTTAGTGTATTCTCTTATAAAATTTTCGAATATAGTGAGGAAATAATACCATGGCAAAATACGTATGTTACCCCCTTGAACTATGGATCAAATCTGTATTACACACTTTCTGACCACGAAAATTATCTGACACGTTTAACCTTTTCAAAGTGTGTCTAATACACACCTATTTGCTATGTGGCTCGCGCGTGCTTAACAAGAAAAAATGAGCGCATAAAATTTGTAAAAAGTTTAGCGCCACGTATCAAATAATAGTTATATTTTCCTTATCTCCAATTTTATCAAATTTAAAAAGCTTCTAAGTATCCATTTTATCTCGGTCTTCCCCAAACTACAAGGAACACCCCCTCCTCTCCGGTCTTCCCCAAACTTCCTTCATCTTTCTTTCTTTCTCTGCACAAAATCCACCAAAACTCATGATAAAGAATTTAATGAAGGTACTGTAAATTTTTCTTAAAATAACCTTTCATACTTCTCGTGCTTCATTTTCTATCATTAAAACCCACCTAAACATCTAATCGTTACATAAATAATCTTTTGTATTTTATAAGAATTGGCTGAAATGATAAAATCATCATCAATTTCTGTCATATAAGGGAAGATTTGAGATTTTATTCATACTGAAGTTGTTTAATTCATGAAAATGAAAAACTGACTTTGATTTGCTTTGTTTAATTGTGGTATAGGATCTGAAAATAAGAAGGAAAATGGAGAACAGAGGAATTGCAATTATAGTTTCATCGCTTTCATTTTTGTCCTTGGGTTTGTTATAGAAATTGAATATGCGTGAAGGTTAAGAAGCAATGACAATCACTTTTTCCGATGGTGTCAACTATGGCGGAAGGCAAAAGAAGATGGAGATATTAGATGATTTTTTAAATTGGGGGTATAAGAATAATTTTAAATATTTTCTCTTAAAAAATAATAATGACACGTGTCATGGTCTTATTGATGCGTGACATACCACGTATTTTTTTAATTTGGTAAGAAATAAGAAGTGTGTATTAGACACACGCTGAAAAGTTTGATGCGTAAGATAATTTTCGTGCTCAGAAAGTGTGTAACGGAAATTTGATGCATGATTCAGGGGGGGTAACTTATGTATTTTTTCTAATACCATTGATATCAAATTTTCAATTGATGTTTGTGTTTGACATCGATTGGAGGTTAAAATGAGTATTATAGGATGAAATCTTTTTTATGTTAATTGGAGCAACTTAATAAGTTATAATTTATAGTTTAATTTTATGTAAATTATTAAAACAAATTAATTGTAAACCGTGATCCCCAATATCATTCTCTATCCATGACTAACTGAATATAATAATGATTATTTATTTATCAAAAATTTAACTAAACATCAACAAACAATAATTTGAATAAAATTACAACGTCGGACTCGTATACGGGCTTTTCCTCGTCTAGTTTGGTATATAAACCAGAAATCTGTCACTGTTAACGTAACGGTCAACCAAAAAAAAGAGTTTTAGATTAAACTGTGAATACACCACGTATATACAATCATCGCCAATCCAAGGTTTCTCTATTGCGACAAACAATATACTAAGAAAAAAGAGAATGATGAATTATAGATAAATAATGCCTGTAAAAGCTGCAAATTTGAGCTACTTGTGCTAACATATTTTTACGAACGGCGTCGTATACAAGTATGCTGTATAGTATAGTTCTTGGACGAATATTCAAATAATCCAGAAGAGTTAGATGAGTAATTGGATGACCATTGATGAAGCAAAAATCAGGATGTACACCATGTCCTTGATGCTGACTCCTGAAATGCAATAAAAGTTTGCAGTCATAGATATAATTATATGCTGCCAACAGATAATGGGACGTCAAGTTATCCCATTTTAAATATTGTCAGATATAAATTTGCAGGAAATAAGTTTCTTCATTAGAAAATTTATGGCAACAAATGAAATAGAATAGATTAGTGACACCTAAGTTGCGGACTCGGGTCCGGGTGTCCCATACTGGTGCGGATCTAGAGGTTAGATCCTTCCTGATGTAAATTTAAAGATTCCAGTGTACATATTCGGGTTGCGAATTCGGCTAAAAATAATTCAATTATTTAGAAATAGAGTTATAAAAATATGTCTAAATTATGAAACATTATGTGGAAAACTTATAAGATATTCCGAGAAGAAAAAAATATTGAACAAGAGTAGAATTTTAGAAGGAGATAAAAGGAAAATGACTGATATAGAACTTTATATATACAAGGTATTCCATTTTCTTCCATATCACCTTAGCTTTTGATTTGTTTTCAAAAATCATTATATCTGTCCCAAATTTCTCCCTTGATTTTGGTTAAAGTACCCAAAATCGGTTGACTAGATCCGACACGGATCCCACACCCACGTCATGTCGACACTAATTTATTTAATGAAAAGAGGTATTCTCTTCGGTCCAAAATAAGTGTGGTTGTTTCACACATATTAAGAAATTCATTTTTAACATTAATTAGCAATGAAATTGACCATATTAATTTTTACTATCTCTTCACACGAACACTCGTAACACATACTCCAACATTATTTACTCCAAGGACTATTCATTCTTGAAATCTGGAAAAAATCACTTATTCCACAAAAGAAAAGCCAAAAATATCACATATTGTGGACGGGAGAGAGTACTATATTGGATGCCTAAAACCAAAAAGAAAAGAGGTAGTAACAACTAATTTATTTAGAGAATACAAGGCTCTAGCTATTAACCCATACCTATACTGCGCTGAGAGGATGTTGCCTTGGGAAGTTCTGGAAGTGCAACAGCTGCAAAAATATTTTGTTGTTATGAAAATTAAATGACACTTGTTTGACAAATGGATAATCAGGAGAAGAGGAAAACGGAAATTCTAAGATTTTTGCAATTGTAAAGAAAGCTAAATATATCTTGAATGGAGAAGTTGTACATACTGTTGTTGCAGGTAGAAGCAGCAACAGAATATGTTGAGGACCAAGGAGCTGCCACATTATCATTAAGATCACAAATGAAGCCAATTCCTGAATTCTGGTCATATGTTAAATCTGTAGGCAAGCTGGGCAAGAGGCATCCTGATTCTACAGTAAATTTAAAACAAAACAAAAAATCAGTTGAACATGAGAATGGATGACAGTGAAATGAGAAGTTTCTACTCAACAATTGCAATTCTCATTAGACATAAATATCATTCAACTATTGAGCAAAGGCAGCCCGGTGCACTAAGCTCCCGCTATGCACTGGGTCCGGAGAAGGGCCGGACCACAAAGGTCTATCATATGCAGCCTTACCCTTCATTTCTGAAAAAGACTATTTCCACGGCTCGAACCCGTGACCTCTTAGTTAAGAGTGTCATATCATGCATTCCCGGTGCTAAACAATGTTGTACGGTACCCAATAAAGACGACGATATTAAACTACATGTCTCACATTATATAGTGTATAAGCAATAAATCATATGTTACACTACAAAAAAATCGATTAAAAAGTCCAACATGTCAAAAAAACCAACTCCAGATTGCTGAAGTGTGTCCCATACTTCTGGAGGATCAAGATCAAATCAGATATTTCAAATCAATTTACTTTCATTTATCTTCTCTTTTATGTGGAAACATATAATTAGATTATGGAGTGCCATTTCATGGGGTCAATATAGAGAAAGACAGTCCTATAATTTAAGAGTAATTCATTACCTTTTTCATCCACTGGTGCATCAGTATGTGGCAAATGAAAATCCAGGATTCCGCAGCAGTAAGAACAAATTGAACACCAAAACAATGTCAATAATATAAACAATACCAAGAGAAAATCATTGCAGGATGAAAAGATACAGAAAAGGCGCTAACCTTGAAGAGAAAAATCCTTGAGGTTTACATGGCAAAGGTCAAAAATATTGCTGGTGATATTAGCTTCTTGCAACTTCTTTCCAAGCAATGTAGCACAGTTTAAAGCTTGGAGATTTGTAATGAAGCTCTGCTGTTGCAAGCGCGACAAGTAACTATCCATTGCATTGCAGCAGGATGTCCGATTAGTTGTTACCTCTCCACATTCTTTAGTAATGTCCTTTATTTCAGGAAACACCAATGGACAGGCTACCAGTGCAAACAAACGAATAGTTCAGAAACAAAAATAGGCCTAATTTTATCATCTCAAGATATATGTATCCAAAACACATTATGCATGGTCTTGGTCAAAAAATTTCGAGGCCAGAGTTAAATTGTATAAATTTCAAATTATGCAGATTTGATATTCAACATGTAGATTCTATTAAAGAGGCAAAATTACAAAGTTTCCAAGTTCACAACAGTTTTTCATCCAATTTAATATTTGACTTACATTTGTTAATGTCACAGCTTGAAAGTGCTCTGATGATTCTATTAGCTGAAGAAGGATTAGATTTGCTGGCCAGCCATCGCAATACAATGCTCGTGCAGTCACTCATAAGAGTTGATTTCTCAGGCAAAATAACGGAGCCACTGAATCTTGTTACATTTTTATGCCTGATAGCTAAAGTTTCAGCTGCAGCAGATATAGCATTCTGGCAAACTTGGTTGCAGCACTCAATAGTTGGATCTATTTTTTCACAAGCAACCAGCAAAGCTGATGTATTTAAACTATTTTCGATTTCATTAACATCTATAACAGGACAAGAGGATTCTGTAAGATTGGAGGGATCCACAGAACAAATCTCAAGAAGCTTCTCACTCGCACCTTGACTTTCAAGAATCTGTTCAACATCCGAAAGGCAGCGCGTAGCATGAGTCAAGTTTAGCGCGAGCCTTTGTGACTGAATACTAGCCTGCCCTACAAGAACCACTAGGCTGGCATCAAATTGAGGACAACAAATCACATTAGCAAGATATGGAGCAAGTGAAGACCAGCAATTAGTCGCTGTTGTTCTCAAAATACTGTCTGCAGCTGAAAAATTGAATGCACAATGTCCTGAAAAGTTAAAAACAGCACCCATTCATCAGTAACCAGCTTATATCAACTCACTGGAATTTTGTAGTAAACAATCCCTATGAGGTATTATCAGTCTATATGTTGCATACCAGATAACTTTGGCACACCAGTATATGTAAATGGCATCAATGGTGAAGGTGCTTGCATCGGCAACATAGATTCTGGAGCAATGCTAGGTGAGATGTTTGGAGAGGCATCGTACTGAGTTCTACTCAATATATCAGAGGACAGATTATCACTATCTTGCGTGCACAGAGATCCATGAATTCCTGAAACTGAGACACAGTTCATAGAGATCACATAAATGATTGAACATCAGTCAGACAAAATCTATCATCGCTTATTGAATCCAAAAGGCTGTGAGTTCAATTAGTGATGCCCATCGAGGTGTTGTTTTCCAACGCGGAGGTCATCATGTTGGCGTCTTAAATATAAACAACTTGCTTATGCACAAATGCTATTAATGCACCAAATATTGAAGTGACCTGCATTATTAGTTACTCACGTTGCTTACACTGATCACTCAAGGTCTACCTTATCACATCTGTATATTAGTTCCAAAATAGTAGGGACGTCTAAACATAATTTGTAGATCCTGTCAATAGGAATGGCATATGAGGGTTCAGACACGTTTGATACAACCTAGGGAGAACCACACCCCAAAAGCTAACTCAAGTCCCTTACCTTGCAATGGACCATAACAAACAGCCACGCTCCGTGTCCATCGTCCCCGATGGCTGTGCGCTAGACTTTACTAGCCCCGGCCTAACACTGCAATACCGGCGTCACCATCCATGGCACGGTGGACACGGAGGGCGGTGGGTAGCTCTAATACCATTGATACAACCTAGGGAGAACCACACCCCAAAAGCCTCCTTTAGAACAGATAGGAATCCTAGTTCTCAACGTGAGAAATATGATCAAATTTGACTTGCAAAATCCAATACCAAACTCTGCATCATATTAAAACAAGAAAGGGAAAGAAGAAAACAAAAAGCCACTAAACCAAGTATGCTCCTTTATCTCGTTATTACCAATTCCAAATATCAAGAAAGCACCACTCAGGTGTTAATTCAAGAACACAATGCATACCATCCATTTTCAAAACTTTACATCCCAATTATGTATGGCTGATGACTCTAGAAAGGTTAGACTGACTCAAATTCTTATGATCAAGTACAATTCATTACATTGCATCAAGATAATTTCTTCCTTAATTAATTAAGCAATGCAGCATCTAATTAGGCATTGAACAGTGGCTAATCAATGAAAACCACTTACAGAAAAGCAACAGTAGAGAGACTTGAATCAGAAGAATTTGAGACTCTGTGCTCATTTTCAAGTTTTGATATTAATGGCAAAGAATGCGTGAGTGTATATATGTAAACACTAAACACATATGTATTACGTTACTGGTATTTCATAGTATGAACATACATATATAGTATTTTGTACGCTTAATTAACTAATAAGTCAGGGTATTTTCAAGATTAGTGAATACAGCTAAAAGAGTGTGGACTTTTGTTGCAGTGAAATACGTACTGCAGCGCTGGTTTCAAAAGTTCACACAGAGAGGAGTAGAGGAAGCTGACTAGCTTTCAAATGAAGAATAGACTCACGTGCCGGCGATTCAGCCATATTAAGGTAGCTTAAACTGATTGGATTGCTTGAGGAGAAGAACCTGTGTTTCCTCCATATATAGCATCTTTCCTCTCATTTCCGTCCCGTGCGTACGGGAGAGAGTAATTAAGGAACTCTCCTCTTTTTCTTAATTATTTATAAATCTTATATATATTATTAATTTTTGTGATTTATAGTGTACCTTTTTATGGAGTTTTAAATATGTAATGTTCCAAAACTTAATTTGAATATTTTGTATCTGAAATGATACTGAGAATTAAGTTGTTTGACTCTCGCGCTCCGAACTTCATCTTTGTAAGATGGAATGGAGGGAATAGGACAACTTCTCGGAAATATTTTTCTTTAATTAAGTTTCTTAGAATAATGATGAGTGTTTATGAAATTCGAACATATCATAATGAGTCGATGGGTAATTAGATCGAATATGTATAACATCACTAAGTTGCAGAAACACCCCATAAAGCAAACAATTAACCATTAAGTAGGAAGATCTAATAGGCATGTGTCTAAAAATGAAGATAAAATTAAATCTTATAACTGCAAATTCTTTTGGAGAAAAATTAAAATAAAAGCTAAGTAATTATCCGAGTCTGTGTACGGCTAAAATCAGGAAGGCTGATTTTATGCTTATTATGGCATTAGGCAGCTTATTCGCACAAGGTCCGAGATACAACCCGAGGTCTGACCTCTGGCCTCCATCACGTCGACCTCGAGGCAGTGCGCGCTCAGGATTGGCGCTGGGAAGCGGCACGAGGATTGAGGCGAGCAACTCTGGAATAAAGTATAGCTCTGTACTCAAACATTAAATGGCAGTATCAATTGCGAATCTTTGTAATAAATGTCAATGTACCATGTTGGGATTCCCCCCTCCTATAAAAAGTGGACCTTTGTCATTTTGTAAGATACAACATTGAATACAAGGCACAAGAACATTCTCTCCTTCGTTACTTAAACATTCTATATTTCTCTCTACTGGCTCATTTACTCACGTTAACTGCTTTCTATTAATTGTTCTTTATTTATAG
Organism: Nicotiana undulata; assembly: GCA_005239495.1. NCBI lineage: Eukaryota > Viridiplantae > Streptophyta > Magnoliopsida > Solanales > Solanaceae > Nicotiana > Nicotiana undulata. The sequence goes on from ML300276.1 coordinate 50,535, forward strand.
CTCATTATTGATCATAAATAGCATATCCCGAAGCATGTAAGCTAGTTATAGCTTCATTGACCATCTGACGGTAGCCCCGAGCCTCGACCCTGAGGACCCTCGAGGCCAGTATCGAACCTCCGAGCTAAGGTGTTCTGGTTTGCTTTTCTAACCACTTTTACTCTACTTTGTTCTAACACACTTAGCTTCAACTTCTTAATAACTAGTACAAAGATAAATCGCATATTTTTAGAACCACTTAATCAAATATAATTATTATTACCGTTTTCAAGGTAAACGGTTTAGCACCCACCGTGGGGCTAAAAATAATAGTGATTGTTTTAGTGTTGGTTCGTTGAAAAACGCAAGTTATCTTTCACACTTTTTTTTACCAAAAGAATCTTTGATTTCAGGCCAGAATGTCTAACTCAGTGAACGCACGCGTAAACAACGACATCGAAGACCGTGGAGAAAATAGTGTATATGTTTCAGGTGTTGGCGCACCACCGCAAAACCCTGAGGGTGTTCCAAACCCAAACCCGATGGATGTGGGCTCGCGCAACACTCAACACATTGATGTCAGTTCTCACACAAACGGCAGTACGCATCCTGCGAAAGAACGAGAGGTCCGGAACACCCCGGTTCAAGAAGAAAGGCAGGTTAGTCTTCATGACAATTCCGAAATATTACAGGCACAACAATTGGCGATCGCTCAGCTACAGAGCCAGCAAAAAATTCCAATCACGGTAGCACCGCAGGCAGCCCCTCGAGTCGAGCAGGTCCCGGAGAGATCGAGCAACGAAGGGTCGGCAACCGACCCCGCCATCATGAAAATGCTCGAGGACCTAACCAAGAGAATTGAATCAGGGGAAAAGAGGATAGAAGCAAACGACAAAAAAATGGAGACTTACAACACGAGGGTCGACCAAATTTCGGGTGCACCTCTGATCCTGAAGGTTGTGGATTCGAAAAAGTTAGTGCAAAGACCTTTCCCTTCTAGTGCGGCCCCGAAGCCCATCCCAAAAAAATTCAGAATGCATGACCTAGCAAAATACAACGGGACCTCGGATCCCAACGAGCACATCACCGCCTACACTTGTGATGTGAAGGGGAATGACTTAAAAGAGAATGCGATTGAATCTGTCCTGTTGAAAAAGTTTGGAGAAACACTGTTGAAGGGAGCCATGATGTGGTACCACAACTTTACCCCCAATTCAATAGACTCATTTGCCATGCTGGCGTATTCTTTAATAAAGGCACACGCCGGAGCCATCAAAGCTGCCACCAGGAAATTAGACGTCTTCAAAATCAAGCAGAGGGAAAGTGAGATGCTGCAGGAATTTATATCTCGCTTCCAAATGGAGCGAATGGAGTTGCCGCCAGTGTCCGACGATTGGGCGGTACAGGCTTTCACCAAGGGCCTGAACGAACGAAGCTCGAAAGCTTCAAAGAAGCTGAAACAAAACTTGGTTGAATACCCTGTTGTCACTTGGGAAGATGTTCACAATCGATACCAGTCAAAGATTAGGGTCGAGGAAGACCCGTTGGGAGACCCCTCGGGTTCAGTATACCCCAACAGGCTCCTGGCTAAGGAACCAAGAACAAGCAAGGAAAGGTACCAGCCGTACATCGAGGATCGAAGACACGCTCCCAGACGAAACATACCCCATAACGATCGAAGGGCAGATCGAGGTCACAACCCTCGGGAACTTGAGAGCCGAGTCGGTTAAAACCGATTCATAGGACCAGCGGAGGCACCCCGACTACCATAATACAATTTCAACGTCGACGCCTCAGACATCGTATCAGCTATAGGTAAAATCAAGGATACTAGATGGCCAAATCCCGTGTCGTCAGACCCATCACAAAGAAATCACAACCTGGTGTGCGTATTCCACAACACACACAGTCATAGGATCAAAGACTGCAGGCAGCTCCGAGAAGAAATAGCTGGGTTAATCAACAAAGGGCATCTTCGGGAATTCCTCAGTGACCGAGCTAAAACCCAAATTCGGGAAAGAGAGACGAACAGGAAGAGTGAGACAGGATCCGCAACACGTCATCCGCATGATTATGGGAGGGATCGACACCCCACAGGAACTGGTCCTCAGACGAACAAGGATATCCATCACCGGGGAAAAACGGACTCGAGGGTATATACCCGAGGACGCCCTCACATTCAGTGACGAGGACATCGAGACTTTGTCTCAGCCTCACAACGACGCTCTGGTAATCTTTTCTTGTAAATACATTTTAGATTAAACGTGTTCTTGTGGATTCAGGCAGCTCGGCCAACATAATTAGGTCAAGGGTAGTAGAGCAACTTGGGCTGCTCGAACAAATTGTGCATGCCTCTCGAGTTCTAAACGGATTCAACATGGAAAGCAAGACAACAAAAGGATAAACTATCCTCCCAGTCAACATGGTCGGCAAGATCCAAAACACCAAATTTCACGTCATTTACGGGGACACGAGATACAACGCCTTGCTCGGAAGGCCATAGATACACTGCATGAGAGCATTACCATCGACCCTCCATCAAACGATGAAGTTTCCATCGAAGGAAGGAATAAAGACGGTATTAGAGGAGCAGCACGCCACAAAAGAAATGTTCGCGGTACACGACGTGGTATCGGCAACGGCATCTTCCGCGTTGAAAGAAGCAAAAGACAAACAGGCGGCCAAACAACCGTGAGAAGCCACGCCCCCAGCCGCTCGCGAAATCTCAAGTAAAGGACTGTACCGCGTCCATGGAGCGGGCAGACGAAGGTAACGCATAGCCGAAGCTGGAACGCCACCGCCACCAAGGTATGACTATCCGTTCATTTATTTACATTCCGTAATAACTTATATGCAGATGTCCACCAAGAGGAACCGAAGTATCTCTGATTCGAAGACTTCAGGTTTTAAAGCATGCGTTGCGCTCTTTTCCTTCGACGGATTTTGTCGGCAAGGTTTTTAACGAGGCAACATCTATATGCTACCTGAGAAGAGCTTAAACAAGTATTCAAGGCTTTGCTCCAATCAGCCTCAAATACTGGGGGGAATCACCCGGGAGGCCGTCTTCTCGAATGAGTCAAAGCAAGCCAAGGAGGGATTCCAATAGAAAAACTGTATACCGGGCCAAACGGTCGAACGAACCGTGTCCGTATAGAAGGGCGAACCCTCAAAAAAGAAAACTTGTATACTTGTACCAAACAATCAAAGGACTATTTTTGCCGTCAAAACAATTTGTGATTCAAAGAAGTTGTCGTTTTTAGGGGAAGCCACCAAGGATGTCTCGGGGACTGTCATCAAGTTATCAAAATCCGAGGTAGTAAGATCCCAAGTGGGTAACCTCGAGCGCGCTCGAAGCTATAAGACTTCGAGTAGGGCATGCCTAGATCATACGATCCCGACTTCAAAGCCAAGGCTATATATTCGAACTTATAAGACCCCTAAAAGGCATACCCTCGAATATAGATGTCGTGGATACGATACTCGAGATTAAAGGCTACGTCCAAACACGAACGACTCCGATTGATAGGGCTACGGCCAAATCAACGCGACTCGGGGACGCCCGACCATCGCCACAAAATCAAACCCTTCGAAATAATTTTTGAAAGAACCGGTTAAAATCATGCTACCTTCTGGGTAAGCAGAAAGAGCTTCGAACATTTTTATGTCGGCTCGAAAGATAGATCTTCGAACATTTTCATGTCGTCTCGTAAAAAAGAAAGAGTTTCGAACATTTTCATGTCGGCTCGTAAAAAAGAAAGAGTTTCGAACATTTTCATGTCGGAACACAAAAAAACTTCAAATAAATCTATAAGCAATGGAAAGTATAGCCATGCTAAAGACTGGTCTAAATTAACTCGAAAGAAACCCGAGGGTGGATATCCTCGAGCCGAAATCTGACTCGAAGACTAAACCCGGGACAGGTTAAACTGAAAACGCCTAAGGGCACATACATCGGAGCCTAAGGGCCGATGTCAAAGAGCCTACGGGCCAATTAAAGTTTGTATTGGCCCTGTAATTAAGAGCCTAAACGCAAAGATAGCATACTCAGGTCGTTTGATCGACCTCAGCAAGCACCAAAAATTGGGAATACAGGGAAAACAAACACAAGCAAACCGAAATGAACAAAAGATTATCATATATACGCACTAATGCATTTACAACTCTCCCAGAGAAGATTTATGTGAAAAAGGGAAAAAAGAAAAAAGGGAAACCTAGTCTGCTCTCGGGACTAGCTACCCCGAAGACCTACAAACATCAATGTCTGCACTAGGAGAAAGGAAGAATTGGGCGTCAATCTCGTCCGCTTTAGCCCGTTTTATCTCTTCCGAAAGATCAAAACCACAAGCGTGTATCTCCTCGAGGGTCTCCCTGTGGGATTTGCATCGAGCGTGCTCCCTACTTAATATCTCCCTATCGAAGGCTTCCCTCAACTCAGCCCGAGTATCAGCAGAATCCCTCAAGTAAACGACTACTTTCTTATCAGCTTTTGTTCGTGCCTCTTCAGCTTCAGCCCGAGCATCGATAGCTTCCGCTTTCATCCTTAGAAGATCGGCTTCGAGCCTCTCTACCCGACTTGTTAGCACTAAGTCATCTTCCCGAACGTTCCAAAGATGCACTTGGAGGGCAGAAACTTTAGCAAAAGCGTTCTTACTGGCCTCAACATGGGCGTCACTATGAGCCCTAAGCCCATCGCACTCGCGTTCGGCTTGACCGACTCTGCCCCAGAGACGTTCTAGGTCCTTTGTCTTTCTCTGCAGCTGAAACACCATAACATTAATCTCCAAAAGCAAGAGAAAGAGCATACACGTCGTCAAAGTAGGAATCACTTGTTCTTCGAGACAACCTTCATAGTTGCGGTTCCGGCTCACCTCATACCGAAGGTGTGCCAATTCTTTCACCTGTTTATCACTGAGGAGCTTGAGATATCTCTCCCCGTCCAAAGCTTTTCGCAATTCGTACTTGAACTTATCAAAAACCTGCGAAAGGCAAGTTTCAATTAAGAAGCGGAAATACGGGTTCGAAACACCGGCGAGCCACCGAATCTTACCACATCACCGAATTTTCGTGCGCCCTCAAAAGACGAACAAGCGTCTCCAGGGCTGGCCTTCTCCTTCGTAGCCCCCGGGAGGGGAACATGGTCATTAGCAACCTTACCCTCGTCGAGGCGACGATGAAGGGGAAGCTCCATCACCACATTTACATCTCTAGGAAGGTCTTGCCTCGCAGAAAGCTCCCTCACCTACCAAAGGCTCTTTCCGTTTGCTGCGGTTCCCTAGATTCAAGAGAGCCAGATCTCGCTCCCCGACGCCAGCAAAAGAGAAAGTCAATAAGGGAGACGGTTGATCCTTAAGGGAAGGAGCTCGACGACACTCACCTTGGGGCTTGACCTCTCACCTACCCTTGACAGATCGCGCCATTTTCGCTCGTCAAAAGTCGAGCAAGACCTTAGCTTCCAAATCCAATCCGTCAAATCAGGGACTTCACAGGGTGACCACGGGGTCGCTGAAAAAGGGGAGAGAAAGATTTAGTGTGGAGCCAGCATCCGCCTCAGACAAACACGATAGTAACAAGAGTGTGCCACTTACGCGTAGGATTCCATTTCTCAGGAAATGGCAGGAATTCCGCAAGGATGATGTCGGTGGTCCGCACTCGGACAAATTGGCCAGTCCACCCTCGATCTTCATTTTCCTCTCCCTTAGCAACAGAGGATCGAGAGGTCCGACGCAACAAGGTAACCATCCCCCTACAATGTAGGGTCCGATACAACCTGATAAGATGGCCGAGCGTAAAGTCGAGCTAGGCCTTTTCCTCAAAAAAACTTACCATCAGCACGATCCTCCAGAATAACGGGTGGACCTGTGCCAGGGTGACCCGGAACATCCGAGAGAACTCAAGAATGACCCTGTCAAGGGGGCTCAATCTAAAGGGGAATGTGTACATGTTCAAGAACCATTCCACGTAAGTCGTAATGTCCTTCCCCAAGGAAGGGACCTGCAGTACCACGTTTCTTCCCCATCCACAACCTTTACTCATCGCCTCAAGGTGATCTCCTCCTATCGACGGTATGGGCCACGACGAGCAGTCCCGATGGTCTTGAATATTGGAAGATCTCCTTGACACAGAACCACCCTTCGAGGCATAACGTCCCATGATTCGCTCAGCAGAAACTGGCGGTGCACCGCCGACCGAGTGAGAAACAGAGGTAGATCTTTCCTTTCGCTGGCCAACGGATGCAGACGCGGTAGCCATAGTAATGACGAAGGAGGGAATACTTGAAGCGAGAATGTCAAGCTAAAATGGCATAACGCTGAATGACGAAATAACTCTATGAAAAGACAAATGTTCTGAACAACAAAATTTCCAAATGAAAGACAAGAGCACGTACATATATATAGAGGAACCAACAGCTGTTCACCTAACCTGAAGGCCAATAAATTCAAACCAACTCATTTACTCCTCCTTCGGTAAATGCACCGGTAGGGTTATCTCGGTCATTTCGCGAATCATGCCTACGAAGAATCGAGGCTCCCCGACAGATTCGGCAACGAAGCAATACCTGAACCAGAGGATCCCCGTTGTCATGATCATGGACTCCAGGGAATCCCCTATGCTGGACCGGCCCGAGACAGTACCTGGTCTCGAGGGCTCTATTGTCCTAAGAATAGGCCCCGGGAAGTTGATGTCAAATCCGAAAAGAATATCTTTACAAAAGGAAATCATGAGGAAAAGGGAAAATCCTTATACTTACAAAACTATATTTACAAATCTATGTCTTTACAACGTTGCCCCAAGGAGTCGATGCACGAAAGGAAAAAAAGAAAACAGAAATAACAGAGCAAATCTATTCTTCTCCCTCGCCACCGGCCGAGTCACAAACAGAGTCGCTATCAGAACTTCCACCCGACGAGGACGTGGGCGCCATCTCTTCTTCCAAAGCCCTGGATTCTTTGACTTCAACATGGAAATCGGCACCCTTGGCAATCGCCTCTTCGAGCGCATGCCTCCTAGCTCGGGAACGAGCATGCTCAACGGCCCGTTTGAACTTCTGCGCCGCATTTTCAAATATTTCCCTGGCCTGATTATTGGCTGCAATAGCATCCTTCCTATACGATGCAACGTGCTCTTCGGCCTCGGATTTGGCCGCAAAAAGTCAAATTTTCTCCCCCCGGGCATTTCGGAGAAGCCCCTGGGTCGAATTCAGATCGCCTCGCAGAAAATCCCTCTCCGAGACCACGACTTTGATTCGTCAAATCAGCTCAAGGGTCTCGTTGTCCCTGACTACAACCTCCTCTCGAAATTGATCCACCAGGGCGTTCTTTTGAAGTATATGTGAAAACGAACCAAATTAGTGGAAGTTGATTTGCATAAGCATGGTAACAGGCCTACGAATGCCACGCTACCTCTCATTGAAACTGGCCCAAAGCGCCTGCAGTTCATCCTCCTTTCGGGCTAAGGAAATCTTTAATTCTCTTATCTCGAAAGTAGACTTCCTGAGCTCCCCCTCGCGGAAGGTGAGCTCGTTGTTTAACTTGGAAAAAACTTGGCCATACAATTTCTTGGCCTACAATATAAAAGAAGACGTTTAAACTAGAAAAGGTAAGAATTCGGAACAACAGGTAGCAAATCAGGAAAAGCACCCGTTCCAGATGTCTCTTGACCTCCTCAAAGGTGACAGGGACGTTGAGGTCGGTCTCTTCTTCGATGCCGTCAAACAGATCCCTGAAGGCGTCATCTCCCCCCCGGAGGATATCTTCATTGGAGGTGCCCCGGTCCTGGGCATACCTAATCTCCCCCGAGGAAAAGAAAGGGCCCAGAGTAGAATCACACACAGCATCAATGTCGAGCCTCTCGAACTCATCAAGGCGGGTTGTGGCATGCCCCGAGGACGGCTCAAGGACTGCAATCGAGTCTCCCTTAAAATTCCCCTCCGAGTGAGGATGGGCAGCATCGGCCATCCTAGATTCTTTGGCCCCACAATCAGCAGTCGTCAAAATGATCGTGTTCCTCCTTAACCCTTTTACCAAAGGGCGGTCATCCTTCATCTTCGCCTATGGCGCAGGAGCGCGGGATGGCGATCGAAGTCGATACTGAGACTTTGGCCTTGGACTTGCGGGCCTTAGGTTTCTTTGCCTTAGGAGACCCCTCTAGTGCCTCCTTCCTCTTTATCTTGCCCCCGTCAGGCTTTGAAGTTCCCTCCTCACCGGGAGGGGGCGGTCTCATCAATATGGTATCACCAAGACCTGTATATGAAGGGCATATGAGAACTTCTACTTCAAAGGAAGCTCGTGTGAAGTTTTACGGGAGAAAGCTTACCATGATTCTTGGCTTGCCACCTCGTCTGCGTCAAAATGCGCCAAGATCGCCCATTACCAAGCAGTAGCTGCATAAACAAAATAAGTTAAGTTCTGAAAGCGAAGCAGGGGGAATACAAAGTACCGTACGTTACTTACGTGACATATCCCACTCCTCCGAGAGCGGTACCCTATCGGCAGGAATGATATTGGAGGTCATCACTCTAACAAATCTGCTCATCCACCCCCGATCTCTGCTTTCATCGGTGCTTGCAAAAAATGGCTTCGCGGATCGATGTTGAAGCATGACCAGCCCCCCTCGGTAGAGACGGGGGCTATATAACCGTATCAAGTGATCGATGGTAAAAGTCATTCCCTCGATATGGTTGGAAAAATACCGGAGCATGTACACTATCCTCCAGAACGAAGGATAAATTTGACCAAGCGTCACCTGATATCAGTGGCAAATATTAAGAATCACCAGGTCCACCTGTGGAGACGAGGGCTCAACAGGACCCAAAGTGAACGGGTACGTATAAACGCTGAGGAAGCTCTCTTTGTAGGTCGCTATGTTCTCCTCAGCGTTAGGTATCTCAACTTGAACTGCTTCTGCCCAGCGACAATCCATTTTTTCTCTTTCTAATTCGGATACAACACTTATGTATCTGGACATGGGTTCGCGCCAGCCCGACGTGTTAGAGGGATTGTCGACGGTAAGGTTAGAAGCTGTCTCGAAATCATCAGGGACACATTGCTCGACGCTCAGTGGTTTCTTTGTTTTGTCCTCAGGCGGGTGAGCGGAGGAAGAAACGTCCTCTTGAGAAGGAAATGTTCTAGAAGTTTTGGCCATGGTTATGTCGAAGCCGTTGAGAAAAGAAAAGACGAAAAATGAGCACGGAGAAGGAATGAGTGTAGGACGATTTGAAAGGTAGCTCAGATAATTTGAGGGTGGCTGTAAAGAAGTATACTGCGGGCGAGTACAATATTTACAGAAATCATGGGACCAACACTCGTAGAACGGAAGGGTCAGACCTTTCGGCTGATCGTGGGTCTTTGGGTAACCGTGTCGACGACGACTCTTGTACAACGTTATGGAGCAGGTCATTTAATTCTCTGACAGAATGTTGTCGTGGTAGGAATATCAAGGTAACAAGAGTTCGAAAGCGTTCAAAACTGTTACTTATCGCCTCACTCCAAGAAATGCGGGGACTATCTGTGTACGACTAAAATCAGGAAGGCCGATTTTATGCTTATTATGGCATTAGGAAACTTATTCGCACAAGGTCCGAGATACAACCCGAGGTCTGACCTCTGGCCTCCATCACGTCGACCTCGAGGCAGTGCACTCAGGATCAGCGTTGGGAAGTGGCACGAGGATTGAGGCGAACAACTCTGGAATAAAGTATAGCTCCGTACTCAAACATTAAATGGCAGTACCAATTGCGAATCTTTGTAATAAATTCCAATGTACCATGTTGGGATTCCCCCTCCATAAAAAGGGGACCTTTGTCATTTTGTAACATACAACATTGAATACAAGGCACAAGAACATTCTCTGCTTCATTACTTAAACATTCTCTATTTGTCTCTACTGGCTCATTTACTCACGTTTACTGATTTCTATTGATTGTTTTTCATTTATAGCTCATTATTGATTATAAATAGCATATCCTGAAGCATGTAAGCTAGTTATAGCTTCATCGACCATTTGACGGTAGCCCCGAGCCTCGACCCTGAGGACCCTCGAGGCCAGTATCGAACCTCCGAGCTAAGGCGTTCCGGTTTGCTTTTCTAACCGCTTTTACTCTACTTTGTTCTAACACACTTAGCTTTAACTTCTTAATAACTAGTACTAATATAAATCGCATATTTTTAGAACCATTTAATCAAATATAATTGTTATTACCGTTTTGAAGGTAAACAGGGTCGAGATCATATATGGAGTGTTCTGTCCCTCTTATTATGATTTTCCATAGATGATACTCAAACAAACCAAATTAATTATGAACAGTGTTGTGCAAACTTTATTCAGTAGCTACAGCGAACGAAAAGGATTTATCCATTAACGTTACGTTCTTGTACAGATAATACACACATACTATATGGATTGTTTCATAACAAATTAACAATGCTATATTGGGCGGCTAATTTTGTTTGCAAACACTATACCCTCTATGGTTCACAATAAGTGACCAGTTTACTTTTTTATTTTAGTTCAAAATAAGGGTTCATTTATATAATCAAGAAAGAATTCAATTTATTTTTACAAAATAACCCTTATGTACATATCCCAAAAACGTTTTCTTACTCCTCACATTAAATAGTTAATTAGGGGTAGTTTAGTCATAATAGGTATTTTTGTATAGAATTTAGTATTTTCTTAATGGGCGTGCTAAAAGCAAACTGGTCACTTATTGTAAACCGGAGGGAGTATCCCTTAATCATGCGTGATGCCATGTATTTACACTCGCTTGCTGTCTTGTTCTTTGTTGCGAGCTGGGATCGTTCGCCAGCTAGGTCAGATTGAAACAAGATTTTATTGTATGGGTCAAAATTTGATCATAGAAATTCGGCATGCGGAGACAACTGTCATGAGTAACCTGCAAATCGAATTGAGTTGTATGACCGAGGTCGAGCAAAACAATAAGGCCGACGTCGAGCAGATCAATAAGTCTGAGGTCGAGCAGATCAATGAGGTCGACGTCGAGCAGAACAGATAGATGTGACAGCTGGTTTTGCTTTGTAATTTTTTTCTGGGGATATCCCTTATAAAGGTGAGGGAGGACTTCTCTGGAAATGGGGGCTCTCTCTAGAAAATATGTAAATACATCTTTCTAAGAGATTAGATTATCTGTTATCCCATACCCCCCATCATATCCAAAAGGGTTCTAAGATTCTTGTATTTGTCTATCATTCATCTTTATCAAATGAAAAGGGATTTTGAGTTGTACATATTATACTTGGTAAATAAATATATTTAGTTACCAAAAAAAAGGGATCCACCTCACTCAAGGTTGGGTGAATCTTTTACTTTATTTATATTTTATTGCCAAATAATGTTACTTAATGCATCATTTTTCATACTATTAAATCTCGCCACAATCATTGCCAGCATTTATACTTAAATGTACTTTTCTATTCATCTCACATCTAGAATTAATTATCCTTAACTAGGATTTACCCTTTATCTTCTTATTTAATTAGTTTAACAGAAAGGTCAAACAATTTGGCGTCGTGTGTGGGGATTTTCTAATTAAAATTTTAGTTTCCTCTAGATCTAGAATTCAATTCTAGTTCCACGTTCTGTTCATGGTGGATATCTCCTAGTACGGCAGTCTATCATACCATGGAAAGAAGGAATCGTGGTAAATCATACTTAGCAAGTGCAATGCACGATGTTCATTCATTCGGGTCTTCCTGTGTGATGCCAAAAACTTCTGTATTTCCGTCCTAGCAGATTTCAAGAAGTCATTTTTGCTACCCAACATGTAATTTTTTTGTTTTCTTCCATCAAGTGACATTTCCTACTTAATCGTAACGATTCGAGTTCTTTTTTTTATATTACGTGCACGTGACTGCTTAGTCATGTTCTTTGCTCCACTACACACCGATGCATACAAATAAGAAAGTCTACTTTGATGCAATAACAATCTTACAATATTACACGACACAACGGTTTATCAGTAGACATACAACTTTACTAAAGCGGACGGCCACGCCAAATTGGTAGCGGCCACTAAAAGCATAACCAGGGAAGAGAACGTGGTCACTCCCCTCCACTCGTCGACCGATCAAATCGACGTAATGAACAATTTCATTTGATTTTAACTGATTTTTTCCTAAGTGGAATAGAAGCAACAACATTTTTCCAAATATGCGAACATGGAACAATCGTCATCAAAGCAAATCCGAGGATGCCAAGAAAACATATAGACTAGGACTGGATTGCCAGCCCGGAAAACATGTAAATCCCTCTAATACGTGTAAGCAAAGCATAAGTGCATGAAGCTCACCCGCGAGTCAAGTCTACACCACAACAGTGAGCAAAATCTACTCCCCTGTTATTTATCAACCCTTGCAATATTTCCTTTTTCATTCCCCTCTTAACATTTTTCCGTCAATCATGGAAATGGCCTTTTTCCACAAAATGGTCGCTTTCAACATTATTATTTATAATAATTCAAACATTTTGACAACATGAATCACTTGTGGATCAAGAACCACCTACTATGCTAGAAGTGTAGATATCAATATATTTAATTAGTAAGCTAAATGAACTGCTACATAATTTTTACATTCCTATAGATCTTTTTTTATCCTTAAGGATAAGCGACGATGCATCAATTACACAAGATATATTCGGCCTCCTCACCCGAATAAAAATTCGTCCTTCTCGCCCAAAATTCGGCCTCCTCGCCCGAGTAAAAATTCGGCCTCCTCGCCCGAATCAACACGGCCTCGTCCGAGTCAACATTCGGCCTTGTCCAAATCAACAACTCGGCCTCGCCTGAGTCAGCATTCAGCCTCCTCGCCCGAATAAAAATTTGGCCTCCTCGCCCGAGTCAACATTCGGCCTCGTCCGAATCAACAAATCGGCCTCGTCCGAATCAACAACTCAACCTATCCCGAGTCAACATTCGGCCTCGTCCAAATCAACACTCGGCCTCGTTCGAATCAACACGGCCTCATCCGAGTCAACATTCGGCCTCGTTCGAATCAACAACTCGGCCTCGCCCAGTGAACATTCGGCCTCCTCGCTCGAATTCCTTTGAAACCATCAATCGAGGAAAACTCTCTAAAAATATATATAATAAAATATTTACAAGAATACGCAGCAAAAAGTAGCATTCCAAATTAAAAGAAGTATCAGAAAAGGCATTTTTGCAAGGGCCGAATCGCCCGTCCAGATATGGGGACGCGGATAAACTCCTCCGATGCCGCCATCCTGGCCTCGTCGGCCTTCTCCAACTTTACCATCTTCTCAATCAACTCATCACTCGAGTTAGTGGCCCTGACCGAACTCTGCTCAAGTTCAGCCCGCGGGGATACCAGTTGGGCCCGAAGATCGTCACCCTCAGTCGCGACCCTTACTATTCGACATCCATCCGAATTTCTCAAACTAATATTAATGAATTTTCTCACCGAGCTCGGCCAGAAGACGACCTCGATAAGCGCATGGACTAACTGTATGGGTCAAAATCTGATCAGAGAAATTCGGCATGCGTAGACAACTGTCATGAGTAACCTGCGAATCGAATTGAGATGTATGGCCGAGGTCGAGCAGATCAATAAGGCTGAGGTCGAGCACATCAATAAGGCCGAGGTCAAGCATATCAATAAGGTCGAGGTCGAGCAGATCAATGAGGCCGAGGTCGAGCAGTACAGATAGATGTGACAACTAGTTTTGCTTTGGAATCTTCAAAGGGAATATTCTACTGAATATTCCCTTTAATTGTACTTTTCTAGGGATATCCCTTATAAAAGGGAGGGAGGACTTCTCTAGAAAGGGGGGCTCTCTCTAGAAAATATGTAAAGACACCTCTCTAAAGAGATTAGATTATATGTTATCCCATACCCCCCATCAGATCCGAAAAGGGTCCTAAGCTTTTTGTATTTGTCTATCATTCATCTTTATCAAATGAAAAGGGATCCGCCTCACTCAAGGTTGGGTGAATATTTTCCTTTATTTATATTTTATTGCCAAATAATGTTACGAAATGCATCATTTTTCATACTATTAAATCTGGCCACAATCATTGCCAGCATTTATACTCAACTGTACTTTTCTATTCATGTTATTCATCTCAGATCTAGAATTAATTGTCCTTAACTAGGATTTATTTTTGGTAATTAACTTCTTTTCTATTAATCACCAAAGATCAATCTTTACAAATTCATAGCCCAGAATAATACTCTGCTAACTATCTCAACATCGACCATGCTACCGAATTACAAAATAGCTAAACTAACTTACTCTTCCAACAAAAACTGTTGTATTTGTTTTCTAGCTCTAGAAACTACTCTAACATTACATATATAAGCTATTTCTCGTGCTAATTCTTAACTGCTATGATATCTTTGTTCAAAAATACGTGTATTTCTTTCCATCCATAATGCATATGATGTTTCAGTAAATACCATTCTGAAAATGCTGGCTCTGCTTGACTTCCCTTTGCCTTTTTTGATGATCCATTCAAGATGTTGATCCCAGTTGTGATTGTTCATTTGATCTTCTTAAATCCATCTCATTTCTTTCTTCCACAGCACTGTTGCATACGAGCATAACAGAAACAAATGGTCTCTTGTTTCCATATGTCCTTAACTAGGATTTACCCTCTATCTTCTTATTTAATTAGTTTAACAAAAAGGTCACATACTTTTTTGGTCAAACATTTATGAGAATATATTCTCGGAAGAATTACACAATAGATCACTCCATAAGGTGACCTTGCAGTAATTTAGCCAAATTACAAATTTGCAATATGTAGTCAAATATCAATAAACTCATATCAGAATTTTCTTTTCTTTTCTTTTGATTCCCAAGATCTTTCGGTCTTTGAGTGGTGAAGGTCACGATTTACACCATGGTATTGGCTTGTGAATCAGAACCCATAATTAATTTTTCCAAAAGTATATTTCTTTCTTCTTCTATTTAATAATTTTTTATTATTAATCACAATTTTATGAAACTGCAGCAAGACAAATCAAGGACGAAACTCCAGCCAGAATTAGTGCAAGAACAAAACTAACTTGTTAAATTTTAAATATGATTTTGTGAGAAATTTGGAGTGTGTATTGTTTGAACTTATTAGAAATAGTCTAACTTAGTTGTATACAAACTTTGAAGTCATTTGATGGAGTTTTGGACTAGTTTTGAACAAGAATTGCAGGTGAAATCGTATAAAAAGTTCGTAAGAGATGTTTATACACTTTTATACGACATTATACACTTTTATACGACATTATACACTTTTATACAAAGAGGTACATTATGTATATAGTTGTATAAAAGTGTATAAAAATGTATAAGCACAGTGAAAAAATATTCGTGATACCTATGTATATTTGTGTAGAAGAAGAAGAATATGTGAGAAATTTACTAAATACATGTAAATAATGTATTATTGTGTATGAGAATTATTTATACACTATTATATACTATTTATACAATTTTATACATTATTATACAGATGAATCCTATCAATAGAGCTTCACTGTTCTTCTTCTTTCTTGGGGGTCTTCTAAAATTTAACACAAATCTAGCTTAAATCTACTCCAAATCTCTTCAAATTTAAGTTTTGAACTCCTCTTGATGATTCCAATCAATTGGGACAACACCCAATCCAAACAACTAACAAATCAAAAAACGCAATTTCTGAAATCGAAGCTTTGAAACACCTTTAATGGTGACTTCTATTTTCTAAGTTTTTGATCAACCACTGAAATTAGAATTACATATAGAATGATGATAAGACCGAGACCATGCGAATACCTTCTTTCTAGTTTGGTGATCCAACAACCTACCAAATGAATTTCTTTAGTGCAAACACAATTCTTTCCACTCCATTGAAGGAAGTGATCTTCATATGACTCCAAAATATTCTTGTGTATTATTTTTTTCTTCTTCATCCAAATAGTGATTATCCCTTTCAGAGTCGAGGGTCTATTGGAAACAGCCTCTCTACCTGTATTGGGTAGGGATAAGGTCTATGTACAAACTACTCTCCCCAGACTCCACATGTTGGGATCAGACTGGGTTTGTTGTTGTTGTTGTATCCAAATAGTGATTATTGGCTTTGAATCTGAAGGAATGTTGATGGAGAATAACAATAATGGAGAAAGTTTGAGATGCAAAATAGGGACACGTGGAGAAGAAGAACTGAGAAAAGAATAAAAAAGCTTAAAAGGAGTAGACTGATAGGTGAAAAATAATTTTCACATTATATATAACCTGGATCATACCGGGTACGAGCTTCAAATGTAAGCATTTTTTAATGGGCAATTGAGTCAAGTAATAAGGAGTGTAATTCTCCCCATATTCTCCATATTCGGGCTCGCTTAGTGGCTTTCGAAATTCGAATGAAGTCTTTCCTAATTACTTCACTAAGTATAATGTTAGAAATCGATCGAATCCAGGATACTCTATATGAAGCCACGTAATTGGCTGCAAACCATTTGATAGACAATTCAGTCATTCAGACATAAAGCAGGACGCGTTCCTTCTTGCTGATTATGCACGATGTTAAAAGGCGTAAGAAATATGTAAAACTGAACGTCATGCGTCTAGAAAAAGCTTATGGTACCATCAGCATTATTATTATTGATAGTAGAACTAATATTACTTATTATAGATCATGTTTAAAGGTTTGGTTCGACAACAAGTACTTATACATGGATTATAGTATACGAATTAATAATATGGGGATTAATAGTACATCAATTTTGGGTCATTACACTAAAATTGAGTATACAAAGTATCAACTAAATTTTCTTCACTTTTTAAACTAAAAATAGTGAATTTACAATTATGTCCTTGGATATTTGATCTTCATAGGCTTTTTTTTAAAAAGAAGACAAAAGGTAGTTTTATCCTTTTGATATTTTATGCATATACACCTCATACATGAATTGCTTATTTCATATTCGTAGTGAAATAAAATAATACACCAATCGGTGCATCAAATAATACATGAATTAGTTACGGCAGAATACATAACTGGACCTTTGAATTTGAATTATTTTGTCACTTGGACACCTAAACATAGAGTTATTCATATCAGGCCCTTCAACTAAGTCATATATGTGCCAATTAGACACTTTGTAGTGACACGATTGAGTGTGTGCCTGTGTGGGGAACGAAGGACACATGAACATGAGAAAAAGGTTGTTGATTATTATTATATTCTAATATATTATTCCAATTAAAGCTAACTTTTACCCTACATTCTATTTCTCTTCTTCTTCCCGTGAACCCATCATTTTTTCACTTAATTTGTTTTAAAAGAAAGTTTAGTGTACATGAATTTGACTATTCTCATTTGGCATGCTTGTTTTTCTTACACGGCACTTGTAAGTTACACCAACTTAGACGAGGAATAGAGAGAATAGCGTGATATTTCAGTGAAATCGAAATAAGAAGAAGTGAGATGAAGTTGAACGGAGGAAATTTTCAGCGGGCTTTTTAGGGCACTAAGTCGCCAGAGCCAACGGTCAGGTTTTTCATTTTCTGAAGATGAGTTTCAATTTGTTTCGGGAGTTAGTTCTATAAGGTGGAATATTTTAAGGTGTTAGAGGCAATTGTAGTACACGTGTTTAATTTTTATAAAAATTTTTCTCAGATGGTCTACAAAGTGTCTAATTGGCACAATGTGGTTTAGTTGAAGGGTCTGATAGGAACAATTCTATGTTTAAGTGTCCGAGTGACAAAAAATACCAAGTTTAAGGGTCTAGTTATGTATTCTGTCATTAGTTATCCAACATTTGAAATCACAACCAAACAATATATTAACTCATACAAATTTTTATACGATGATTAATTAACTTTTATATCATACCAAACAACCCTTTAGTGTCTCCGTCTCGAGTCGAATAATTATTATTGAAGACCCATTTGGTTTGGTGCTCCGCAATTCAAATTGCCGTCCTTCGACCACTGGCTTATTTCCGGCTTCGAAATGTCCCCCTCTTTTTAGGTCATTGTTCAGAATTTGTACGTAGTTTTAAAAAGGTTAGAGTAAATAAACTATCCCTTCGAATAATGTTAGATTCAGGTCTAATTTGTTCATTTAATTTTCAGTTTGCTCACAAACTATTAGACTGTGATCTATCGTTTACAATAACTTATAAACTTTACGCCGTAATCATAATATTTTCAGTTTGATAAAAAAGAATTTTTAGACTATGGTCTAAAAGGTTCATCAATTAGAAGAAAAATAAGAATAGAATCATTTATAAAACAACTTATACAAAAGAGGATAACCGGCGAAAATTTCACGTTATTTCCTTGGCGACGCAACAATTAATTGTATTATTGTGACCAGCTTCACATGCAAGAAAGAAGCTTCCAAGATCTCGCAAGAAAGTAAGTATTATTATACTGAGCTCCTTCCGTTTCAGTTTACGCGAATCTATTTCTTTTTCCGTCCGTCCCAAAAATATGAAAGAAACTTTTATAATCACATAAATATTTTGGATCCCTTTTTGATTTGTTTCGAATCACAAATTCCAAAAGAAATTATTTTTTCTAAAATTCCGTTTCCAATCAAACAGTTTAACATATAATAGAGTTGTGTATGTACCTAATCCCCATGTGAAGTTGCCTTCAAACAAAAACTTTTCTCACGCGGCTGATGCCCCTAATATTTCAACTGCCCTTCAGTCACGGGAATTCTTTCAATTTTACGTTGCATTATTGCAATTTATACATTTGTTTTTTGCTTCACATGCCCCTAATTTCAAATCTTTGAGTATAATGTCATAGCCGTACTAAGCAACCTCAAACCATGTATTTTCATTTTTTGCTAAAATTAGTTGGGCAGCATCAAAATTGAATCTTGATCTTCGCTATTAATTTAGATTGTCTATCTTATCTCTGAAGACTTTGAAATATATGATTTGTAGGTTAAATCTTTAGGTTTTAAATGTCATAGGCACAAATTGATTAAGATTTCTATGGTAATTGGAAGAATCTTAGGTGCTCTTAATTAATAAGAGGTGGTTAGATGCCCATTTGTCCTTTTCCTGTGTGGTACGTGGCAAAAGAAGGCAAACTATTGAGTACAAGAAGAATCTGCATAAAGGACAAGGAACAAAAGAGGGGAAAAAGATGGGGGAGGCCATTGGTATATGCTTAAATTGATTAAATTGAATTTAGGATCACTAGATTAGAGGACTTAATTATTATAAAGATTTTTGAAGAAATACCATCGTAATCAAGCAATAAATTATATTTATGATTAACATAAAAGAAAAAAAACAAATATGAAAATTGTAAGATCCTTATAGTTTTGTCACTTTTCCATCCTGCTATTTTGATGAGCCTTCATTAACATTCCATGAACCACAAGGAGGCATGAAAATAGGGCGAAGTGCACGAACAACCATTCTTAGAGATATTGTTTAGGAGAATTAGTCGATACATATTTTGTTCTGAAAATTTAAATTAAAATCTCATATGCAGAATAGTTTTGTCCCGAAAAATTAGACTGAAAAACTAAAATTCAGAATACATTGGTTAATTCCTGAATAGCAGCCCTTTCAAGTGGTTACTTGATGTTATTTCTACGTGAAAATACGCCATACATCTAAAAATCCTCGTATTTCTGCCTTGATCTAGATATACGGACCAACTTATATAGAGGGTACATCGATCTATAACAATATGGAGCAGCCCTTTTATAACTTTTTACATTTCATTGAAGATAAATAATTGGGATTGTTACATAAATAACCAACGCGATTCACTGTTTATTTTTTCTAGCCGGCTATTTGGATATCTAAATAATTCAAAGCATGAGAAAACAAATTATCGTGTTGTCACTCAAAACTTGTACTTCAATGGAAAATGTGGCCAACTCAATTAGAAAGTTATGGAACAACTCCTTTAGTAGCCAATAGTTGCAGATTTCTACCTAAACCTAGCTGTTGTCCATACATAAAATAAAATTAATATCGTTAAATTAAAGCAGTCTAATTAATTTGTCTGTTAATACACTAATCCCGGAAGATGAAAATATATTGTACTTTGCGTCTTAATACATAACCAAAAATATATATAATGTTTTTTGGACTGACACAAACAATTATAATTTGTTGAATTAAATATCAAAAATTTATAATAAAGAGATCTCTACACAGGTGATGATTTTGATCAACTGCAACCGCCACAGGCCGATACCTATATTTTTATTTATTGTTCTTCTTCGACCAACCTTTTAACATGTGTTTGTTATATGATGCTAACAAAACCGCATTTTTTACTTAAATTTTAAGTGAATATTCGCTCACTTTTATATAACTAAACAAATATCTCTTTCTCTTTATATTAATTTATTAAGGAGTCTTATTTGGTAGTTCTAAGGGGCGGAACTAGTGCGTAGGTTACGGGTTTGTTCGAATTTATTAACTTTAGTTCAAACACTATATTTATTTTAAAAATTAATATATAACAAATGTATAAAGCATAGTTTTTGTTCTTCCCAAAAACAAAGGCGAAACAACTGGCAACTCCATGTGCTCCTTCTCTTCTCCATCTCTCTTTATATTTCAAGATTCTAACCTCCACTACCCCTTCTTCTCTTCACATAAACTCTAATAGTCATCGTTTTTTCTTTTCTTTCTAAATATCTCCAAAAAAACCAAATGGGAAATTGCATGAAAAATAGTAAAGCTGATATTCTAGTTCGTGCTGAAGAGAAAGTTGAGACACCAATTGAGGCAAAGGAACAAAGCATTAATAAGAGAAGAAAAAGTGTTAGATTTAGAGTAGATGATGACAAAGAAGAGGGTCAAGAGATGATGAAAAAAGGTGTGGTCAGAATTAGACTAGTGATGACACAAGAAGAATTGAAGCAAATATTGAATGGGCAGTTTAATTATTCATCAGCAGATGAATTTTTAAGGAAAATAAAGTCAGAAAGTAGAGATAGAAGAATAAGAAGCAGGAGAAGAAGATTATTTCAAGATGGATTTGCTGAAAAAGTAAGTAGTAGCACAAGTTGGAGGCCAACTCTTGAGTGTATTCAAGAGGACCAATTGTCCAATAGTAATGTTCATTGTATCATATAGGCATATGCTAACTACTTCCTCCTCTCTTTTTTTCTTCATTATCTTGTTATGGCAACAGATTTAGAGGTTGTCAATATTTGGTTATATCCCTGAACCGATTAATTACCAATTCTCAATTCGCTTCTGGATATTAAATATATTCAATTATAAAATGGAACTTTTTGTTAATAATTTTGAAGCCAAAATATTTTGAATCGAGTATCTGGATTATAGTTTCTTCTCTCTCAGTCGATGAGGTTGTATCATTGTAAAAATGAGTAGCTCTTTTTGAAAGTTTATAGCAAGACAAAATTACATCTTTGTTAATGCCAGTGTGCTTTTAGCCTTAATACATAAGTGGGCCTTAAACTTGGTATTTTTTTGTCATTTGAATACCTAATCATAATTTTCCCAAACCACTATTATTTAGTGGTTATTAGCTAGTTGTAGCTATCATTTACTATATTACTTCCTATAACTATGTTTTCAGGTTTTTTAGAGTGTATTCGATGTATTTAAGCTACTGTATTCATGAATACAATAGCATTTCTAGGCGTGAAACAAGGGATTACAGCTAGATAGATTTTTGTATTCGAGTGTATTCGATTGTATTCATGACGTGAAACATGAGATTACAGCTAGACAGATTTTTATATTCGAGTGTATTCAAGGTGTGAAACAGGAGATTACATTGTTTTTAAACGGAAAGTGAATCAATTAACATAATAGACTCCTAATATAACTCAACAATTATAACACATAAAATTTGTATTTCCAGTTATAAAAAAGATTCTCACCCGAAAAACATAGCAATCTTCAGAGAAATTATATAATACATCTGAATACATAAATTATATTAATTAAAAAAATATATATGAATACATTCATGGAATATACAGTGAATACAATGAAATACATAGAATACAGGGGGATACATTGAAATACATGAAACACAGCGAGATACATTGAAATAAAATGGGGGGAAAAGACAATGAATACAATGAAATACATGGAAATACAGCGAGATACATTAAAATACATGAACTATCAATTTCGTTAGAGAACATGCCGGACTCTACCAGATTGGGCAGAACCCTAGAACGACGAAAAGAAGAGGAAGACAGAGATTTGTATAGAGTTTTGTTTCTCGTGATACAATGGGCCAAATTGTTTCATTGTCCAGAGCCTCAAAGCAAGTCAAGAAATCGGAAACCGTCGCCATTTGTTAGAGCTTGGATAGACGCATCGCTGGAGTCTGCAACTGCTTGGTCTTAAATGGGTGAGATAAGTTATCCGCAAAGTGATCTCAATCTACCAGTTGTTTGTTACAAAACAATTAACGGTACGGGTCTAATGCTTCTCCATCGAGATAGAAAGACGACATAGAGAGGCGGTGAGCAGGTAAAATGGAATAAAACTAGCGGAGAAGTCGAAATCTTCGGGAGGAGAAGAAATTTAAGTGCAAACAGCATTCTTCTTCAATATCGTCAGAGAACATGCCGGACTCTAGCGCAGAACTGATTTCGGTTCCGATTTGTACTTGGGAGAATCGTGGTTTCAATCTGTATTTGGGAGAATCGTGGTTGTATTCATGGAGAAGGACTGGAGTTGAGAGAGATAGGGTAGAGAAAAATTTGAAAGAATGAGAGAGAAAAATAATACAGTGTTTATTTTATGGCTTAAGAGTAGGAGGTGACCATAAATAGATATTTGGCTGTAAAAATCAAAAGATAGCTATGGAATATAATTTTTTTAAAAGGTATTTATTTAAAATAAATAAGGTATCAACCTTTGCTACAGGAGGTAACTAAGGCACTCTAACTAAACCCCATCTGTGCCAATTAAACACTATCCAGATTGTCCGCCAAAAACTTTAAAAAATTAAATGCGTGTATTACAGTTACCTCTTTAACACCCTAAATTTAACAACAAATTGTTCGACATAATTAAAACCTTTCACTTAATAAATTGAAACGCATTTCATAAAATGAAAAACCTGATTATCCCAACTTGATCCCTTTCTCCTTCAAAATTTTTTACTCTGCTCAATAAACCAAAAACTACCCTCTTAGGTTTCTTAACAATTTCATCGACATACCACCTGAAAAAATTGCAAGCAACTTTGCCTTCGATTTTGCCAAGAAAAAAAATGACGATCCAGGTTTAAGTAGTCCATGAAATAATAATTTAGCAGCAATCCCACAATAACAAGAAACTTCTCTTAAAGAAGGTGATTTCGATTTGTTCGACATTATGAGTGAGTGGAGAAGCTAATACCCACGTCAGTGAGTGACCTTCAAAGGAGCAGCCACAAACACTTCAAGATGTGAAGAAGATGAGACCCAGTTTAAGACAGCTTCAACGGAGTGAGCTTTATATGCAAAAAGAGGCAAACAAATGACGAGAAAAAATCGACAAGTTCGGTCTAAGGGGAAGAAGAAGAGAAATAGAAGAACGGGGATAAAAGTTAGAGCTTTAATAGGAATAATATATTAGGATATATAAAATAATCATAATATAGAGTATAATAATAATAATAATAATAATAATAATAATAATAATAAATCAACAAGTTTTTTTCATGTTCACGCGTCCTTTCCCTTGACAGTGTTTAATTGGCACATAGGGGTTTAGTTGGAGTGGCTTATTGGAACAACCCTATGTTTAGGTGTTCAAGTGACAAAAAGGACCAAGTTTAAGGGCCCAGTTATGTATTCTGCCGTGCTTTTACTTGGCCTAAGACCCTCAGTGTGTGTACACATGTTTGAAATCCTAAAAGCAGAACAGGTATTCCGAAATCCTCCCAAATCAACCAAGGATTAACCAACCCACCCGTCTTCAACTTAAGACTGATTTTTCTAGCAAACTGTATATTTGCATAGCTGTTCTTTAGGCGACATTCAGTGGAAAAGATAAATTTGCAAAATTTAATATATTGCAGGTTTGTGCGGGATTGTTACACAGTCGGCCAGATTCAAGGTTTACTTTTTCTAGCTGGTATACATAGATTATACACAGTTATAAATAATTATACATGAATTATATATATATATATATATATATATTATACATCCGCCAGCTATTTTTAGTTTAAGAGATTAAATAGACGGCTATTTGCATTAATTCTTTTTGTGCACAAAGGGGAACTTATATCCCGTTTGGCCAAGCTTTTTCTTGGGCCAAAAATGTTTTTTCAGGAATTGAGGTGTTTGGCCAAGTTTTTAAAAGGAAAAAAAATTGCTTTTGAGAAGAAGCAGAAGAAATTTTTGAGAAGCAGAAAAAAGTATCTTCTCTCCAAAAGCACTTTTGTGAGAACCACTTTTGAGAAAAATATACTTAGAAGCAGTTTTTAAAAGCTAGGCCAAACGGGCTATTATTTCTCTGTTAACGCCAGTTGGTATTAAACTGATCTCACCAAATCTTATATTAGTAAAAATTGCACAGGCGCCCTATTTGGTCGCCCCCGTTTAATCTATACCCATATTTTTAAAATTCTTTAACATATACCCTAATTTTGACAACTTCAGACGCCTCATCTTCCTCCTCCTAACCTATGCGCTCCTTTCTTCCTCTTCTTTTTTACCTCTTCTTCTTTTCTCTCTCAAACACATGAGATTTTGTATAAATATTATTGATTTAATATGAAGTATATTGTTTTGTCTATCGTTATTTCGATGGTGAATGACATAGGTTGTGATAAAGCAATTTGCAACGAATTGCTTCATTGGCTCATTGGTTGTCTAATGAGAATTTCATTAAGGTTGCTTGGTAAAATTCTAAACTTTAATCCTGAATTTGACTTAAGTTATATTTTAAAGCCATCTAACTTCAAAGAAAGGCAGAACAGAACTTCAGCTCTAAGAATGCTGAAGTTCGGCAAATATAAACAAAAACTTCAGCTCCTAGAATGCTGAAGTTCAGCATTTACAAAATAAAAACTTTAGCCAAAACATGTCATTGTTTTATTGAACTGAAGTTTTCCACTGCAATATGAACTGAAATTTGTGTGATTGCCGTTGCAAGTCAGGCAAAACTTCATGCAAAATATCTGAAGCTTTGCTTTGATAAGGCTACACTTCAGGCAAAAAATTCTGAAGTTCAAACTTCAGACATAAATTTTTGCTACTCCAGGTCCGTATGTCTGAAGTTACTCGAAAAGTGGGTACACTTGAAATTTTTTGTGCAAAGCGGGTATAAGTTAAAAGGTGACCCAAAAACTTGGTATAGATGCAAATGACCCCTTATATTAATCTCCAATACCCATTGCTTCCTCGGAAAACATTAACAAGGAAAAAAGAGAGCTCTGACCGTATTAATAACAGAATTTGATCATATCAATCAACTCAAGATAGGTTATAATCAACGTTTAATCTATATATATGACTAGAAAAAAGTAAATAACTACTATGACCGGCTATTTGTGTAAAGATCCCAATTTAAGCCTCGATTACAATGTGTTTTCAATCTCTGTATAGAACTCTAATTATTGTGAGACCGAGAGCACCGTCGTATCCTAGATTCTGCAAAAGAGTTCGAGACAATTCAACTCTTAGTAAGGTCTGGTATCTGTTACTAGTTTTTGCTTTATTTTGTCACAGATTATATTTACTTTGTATTATTTTCAATGAATGCATATAACCTTTGTTAAGGAATAGTATTATATATCATACGTATAAAATAAGATAAAAATTGTGAAGTGGTACCAAATAAAATCCCATAGATTACTTGCAGGCAGAGTGGCATGATCTTTGTTGAGATAAAGAAGAAACAGTTGGTGACAGCTGTGAACCTTGCAGCTTAGTGGGTGAGCATGGCATAGGCTGACAGCTGTGTAATGTTAGCTTAGTTAGTTATATCAATTAGTTAGATAATAGCCAATAGGCTAAGTAAGTTAATTAACTTTCAAATTGTGTAGTATATACAGATTAGCCTTGTAAATGATTCAGTAGATTTTCTAATACAATTAAGGGTTCCCTTCTAGAACCAACCTTCTCTTTTTCTTCTTCGATACATTCAGTAGCTCAAGTTTCACGCTTTAATGGCGTGATTTAACATGGTATCAGAGCTTGAGTGGATCGATTAGAGCTCAATTCGATTTCTTACCCTCTGAGCTTGGAGAAACTGATTTCGTTCAAGTTGAAGGTAGTCAATTATTTTCCAGAAATTTTGAAGATCAACAATGGCGGCGCTAGACATTGATAACCCTAGACATCCATTATTTCTACAACCGTCAGATAATCCTAGTAATGTAATCATCTCGATTCAGCTGAAAGGAACTGAGAATTATTCAGTTTGGAGCAAAGCGATGGTGATTGCATTGCGAGCTAAGCGAAAGCTGGGGTTCATTGACGGGACTTGTACGAAGTGTCAATTCACTGAGGATTTAGGAGAGGACTGGGAGTCAATGTAACAGTCCTAACATGGATCATGAACATTGTTTCACCAGATTGATTACTGGAATTGTTTATGCTGATAATGCTCTTGAAGTCTAGCTCGATTTAGAGGATCATTTCAACAAAATTAACGACTCTAGAGTCTATAACCTTCAACGAGAGATAGCCACAATTTCTCAAGTTACTTCTAGTATTTCTGTTTGTCATTCTAGACTGAAATCTCTATGGGGAAAAAATATGGATCCCTAATTCCTTCACTTCTTGTTACTGCTTGGACAAGGGACTTTATTGAGCATCTAAAACAACAAAAGCTTTTTCAATTTTTAATGGGATTGAATGAGTTGTATGAAGCTATTAGGAGTCAAATTTTACTGCAATCTCCATCACCCTCAGTAAGTCATGCTTTTGCAATGTTAATAAATGAGTAAAATCGTAGGAAAGTTTGTCTGTTTAATTCACAAGTTAATTTTTTGGCAAGTGATATGAATGATTCCACAGCATTCATGAGTACCAAGGAAAATCAAGCAAAATTTAAGAAATTTAGCAATTTGTATTGTGAGTATTGTCGATTCAAGGGTCATACCAAATAAACTTGTTATAAGCTACATGGATATCCACCGGTCATACCAAATAAATGATATCGTCCATGATGTTCTGTGTGTGCCTGAGTTTTAGTATAACTTGTTGTCAGTTTCAAAATTAACAAGGGAGTTGCAGTGCTCAGTGAACTTTTTTTCAACATTCTGTGTGTTCCAAGAGCTATACACTGGGAGGGTAAAGTCCCTAACTATAATGGAAATAGGTACTGACTAACACTTGTAGATGATCATTCAAAGATGATTTGGGTATTTCTGATGAAATTGAAATGTGACACCATTGTCTTGTTGAGATCATTTTTTAAATTAGTGCATGTGCAATTTGGAAAGGATGTTAAGATGCTAAGAACTGATAATGGTGCAGAATTGTTTAGCAAAAAAAGTAGAGATTTCTTAGCAGGTTGTGGTGTCATCCATCAGAGCAGTTGTCCACACACTCCACAACAAAATGGAGTTGTGGAAAGGAGACACATGCACATTTTAGAAGTTGCAAGGGCCTCAAGGTTTCAGGGAAGCATTCCATTGCATTTCTGGGGAGATTGTGTATTAACAGCAGTCAACCTCATCAACAGAGTACCCTCATTAGTCTTAGGTGGAAATCTCCATATGAATTTTTCATAAGGCCATGCCAAGTCTGTTGCATATAAGGACATGGGTTATTTGTGTTATGCTACAATCACAGAGAAAGTTGATAAGTTTTAACCAAGAGCAATAGGTGCAGTTCACATGGGATACTCAGAAAACAGAAGAGTTACAAGTTATATGATCTCAAGGGGAAGAAGTTTTTTGTGAACATAGATGTGACCTTCAGGGAAGACATTTTTCCTTATCAATCTATGAAGAAAAATACAGACTGTCCCTTGTTTCTGGAATTGCAGGACAATCAGACAGTCCATGATCAGACAATCCATCAAGCTAGCCCTACTCCTGCGGAGACTCAACATCCAGAAGAGGTGACTTAGATACAAAGTATATCCACCATACATGCGGTATCACGTTAAAGTAGACATATGCCACAGGTTGAGCAGACTAATGAAAATGAGGCAATATCAGATGTTGATCAAGCCTCTGAAGTCCAACAATCCATTGCAGAACCCGAACTACAGCCCTGAAGATCTACAAGAGATTCCAAACCTCTAACAAGGTTGAAAGATTATATTTTCCCAGGCACAAGAAGTTCTTCCTCAAACTGTGTGTATCATTTGTCCAGTTACTTGAATTAGATCTCCATCTCAAAAGGATATCAGTCCTTCATATGTGCTATATAAGAGGAAGAACCTACATCCTATGTGGAGGCTATAAAGGATCCTAGATGGGTTGAGGCTATGAAGGCAGAGGTTGATGCTCTTGTTTTGAATAATACCTGGGAGGTAGTAGACATACCTAACGGGAAGGTTCCTATTGGGTGTAGATGGGTGTACAATATAAAATACAAATGAAATGGGGAGGTTGAAAGGTTCAAAGCTAAGCTGGTTGCCAAGGGATATAGCCAGCGGGAGGTTCTAGATTATCAGGAGACCTTCTCTCTAGTGGGGAAAATGGTTACAATAAGGCCAGTCATTGCCTTGTGATGTTTTAGACTTCAATACTACACAATATTACAAGTTAATTGTGCAGTACCCAATTTTTCAGTGTTGTCTAATAAGAAGAACCAGGTTCTTCTTAGTCTACTACTTACTACTGTTTGCGGAATAATTAAGCAGTAATAGTAAAGACACATAGATTTTTACGTGGAAAACACCCGGCTCAAAAGGTGAAAAAACCACGACCTACTCCTCAATAGGATTTGCTCGAAACTCTTCACTAAACTCTAAGCCAAAAACGAACTTACAAAATAAAATCTTTTGTAATCCTAAGACTAACTCTAATCCTCTTTGTATCAACTAGCCTCTAGCTAATTTCTACAGAATTCAAGCTAACTCTAACTTGATCAGTTTGTACCTATTACAATTGCTTCTATGAAAGCTGATAAGATACAGTATTTAAACTCCTACTACAATCAACTAGACTCAATATACAAACAATAAAATTGTTCCTTCTAGTTGAACTGTAGCCTTTGTATCGCACAACAATTCTGCTTGCAAACCCTCTAGAACTTTTGCTTCAGAACTTGATTCACTTTTGCACTTGTGTGTCACCTCTTTCAGCAGTAATACATTGATTATTTATAGAGTCCGTTTGTTGAGTCCATGATTCAATTCTGATCCAACTCTTCCTTGGAAAACGAGTTTGATTGTAACTCAATTTCCTTCCTCTATTTTTGTCCTAGCTGAAAGCAACTTCTATCTTCTCTTATCAATTTGTAACCTTTTCGTATTAGGAGACATTCCCTTAGTTCTTTGATACTTAGCAATCACTGATATCTCCTAGACTTGTACGATTCGTGATCCAACTGCTTCATTCAGAAGTGTATGCTATGATGGACCTGGTTCAACTGGACACCTTTTGTCAATCTTCAAAACCCATTCAGTGACATGGGCCAACAAATTCCCCCTTTTTGATGATGACAAACTCTGTGCATTTATCCTGTATACACATCCAACACTTTGTATTTTTGTGAGCATTAATCATCAAGAACCAGGTTCATTAGGTTATAAATATCACTTCAAAGATTTTTTAAGCACAACACTATAGTACATCTTCCCCCTTTTTGCATCATCGAAAAGTTTCAATATGATACTCACCAGTAATTAATTCTTACTCATGGCCAATTTAGGCAACTGCAGGTGCAAACATGATTAATCAACACAAGAAACCAATAATGTAAGCTAAATCATAAATAGAGACATTTTTCAAAACACCAAGATTTCATTTGGTTAACATGGATTATCAACACCAAAACATGAGTACGACAGAATTAAAAACTGAAACAAACACACTTGACACAGTCCCGAACTGGGCACTTGATAGGATAGGAGGGGGTAGTTCTGGAAATTCCTAAGTTTGGGGTGGTGCAGAAGAGGCAGGATTCTTGGTTTGGAGAAGAGACAACATTTGGTGTAAGACACCCTCATTTTTCTCCTTCTCCTTGGCTAATTCAGCTTTGAGAGCATCACGCTCACCTTCCACCTCAACTAAGCGAGTCTTCAAGCGAAGGATCTCCATATCCTTTTGCTCGCTTTCTTGCACCAGAGTACGGACCTTATTGTTGACTGGTTGCTTCCAAGATGAACCAGGTTCATCTGTCGGGGCACTGGCAGTGTAATCACATGACAGCAAAGTGTCCTTCCCAAAGAAATCCTTAGCAGTAGCCATTTCAGCCTTCTTTGTGGAAACTCCAAAATGACCCAGAACTGCAGTAAGGATAAAGCCATAAGGAATCGCATGGGCCTTGGTTCCATTTACCACCATGTCCAAAAGTTGGATGATCAAAGATGGACAATTGATCTGCTTGCCTTTGTATAGGCACTCCATGAGCGTTAGATCCATATAGTTGGCAATGTGCCCGCACTCTTGTCTTGGCAACAGAAATTTAATAACAAACTTAAAGAACAACTTGTGTTCAGTCTTCATCTCGCTTTTGTACACTGCCCTGGGCTCAGGCTCTTCTTCATTGTCACAAAAGAATCTGGTGATGTTGAGTGCTGAGGCCATTCCATCCAAGCAAGGCCATCGCTGCCTTGTATAATCGTCATATCCATCAGATGGAATGTCTAGAATGACTCCCAGTTCTTGAGCGTCAAATGAGACTTCAACTCCCCTGACCAATGATGTAACCCTTCCTCCAATCACAGTTGCATTCCCCATGAATTCCACTACCTCATTTATGACCAGCCTTCCCTCCAAGCGAAGGACGTTGTTCTTCCAGCCTTGAGCTGCCAGAAAATCCACTAAGTACCTCATACCCGGCTCCTCCAAGTCCTTCAGTAACTTTCCCTTCAAAATATGTGTCTTGCCAAACATGGAAATTCTGTCCATCGACACTTCTCCAACCTCCTTCTCATCATCTCCACTCCAATCAGGATCATTATCTTTCTCAACAATCTGAACTTTCTTCTTTGACTTTACTTTAGACCGTGTCCTCGTAGATGTACCCACGGTGGTAGCAGACATAGGTGTTGACTTATTTGAGTAAGTCTTAGTCAATTTTGCCTTGGGTGTCTTGACAACCACTAGATCAACCTCTTCATCTTGTTGGACCAGGTCCAACACCTCATCAACAGCAATAGCCTCAACAGGATCCCCTACTTTCGCTTTTCCTTTCTCAACCCTCTTTCTTTTGCTCTGTTGCAGAGCTTTTTCCAGCTTCTCCTCCTCTTCTCGAACAGTATTTCTCGTAGCTCGTACCCTTGGAACAGGTACACCAACAGACTCATCAGTTTTCCTTTTCTTTGAGGCTTTATACTTGATGGACTTGGGAGTCCTTCTCTTCTTGGGGTTGTATGAGTCCCCCAGTTTATTAAGTCTCTCAGCCAAGGTTTCTTCCCCAGAAGAAACATGGTCATCTATTTTCTTCATTAGCTTTTCTAATCCAGCAGCAACTTCCTCAACTTCATTAGTTCCCCCTATCACTACGACATCATCTTCAAGATTCTCAAGAATGGGGCCACAAATCTCAAGTGTGGAACCATCCTTCCCAGATCCCCTCACACCTGCATCTCCCTCACTCTCAAGAATTTTCCCAGTTTTTCTTGGCCTACTTGGCACTTCCACATCCACCACAGACCCAACCAGCACAAATCTATTTTCAGAATTTAACACAAAGGTAACTTCAGTATTAACTTTATCATCACTTGACGAACCAGGTGCATCATCCTCATGTGCTGATTTAAACGATTCACTGGACGAATCTGGTTTGGGTTCTTCTTCAGCCTGTAATAAATCTTCCAAGAACTTTGCTCGTGACCCTGAAGCCATAGATTTTCGTGCAAGAACCTTGACACGACGGGGTTTTTGGGTGGGATAGGGTTTGGTGTAGTTTTAAGATCATCATGGTATTCAGGGGTTTCAGGTGTCTCAGAGGATTCAGAACTATAGACCGGTGGAGATTCAGACTCATATACTCCCTCATCATAGACGATTTTGAGAATCAGATGAAGCAGACGGCATTTTTAATTTTTAGAGAAAAAGAAGAGAGAGCAAAAGACAGTGGAGATTTGAGTGTTGAATGACTTGAACAGTGTTCGTCTATTGCTTTATTCACTATGAGTAATGATGGCCTATTTATAACTTGTGGCTGGGGTGATTATAACGGACGAGTATTAGCACAAGTAGGATCCTAATCGATTAAGGACTGTCAGTGATTTGACATTGATTAGACTGTTTCTTTCCCCATAAAACTAGGCTAATTTATTGTGACGGAACTTCTTGAAACTTGTTCATTATTTGGGTAAGTACGAGAATTTGAACTGAACCATAAATGGATAGAGTCCTACTCATGAATGACTGTACTTGAATTAATACAGGTATGGAGATGAGAACGTACCTTGTCAGTCATGTAAACCAGCATGGATGAACCAGGTTCAACCTGTTAAAAATCTTTATTTTGCCTCAATTCACAAATAGAGAAACATCATTAGAAACTAGGGAATCATATTAATACATGGCAAAAGAGTATGACAACAAAGACATAGAGCTGAGAAATGATTAATCTGATTAAGTACCTAATTAAAATTTCTAGCCAGAAAAATTTCCTCCTCTTTTTTTCTCTTTTTTTTTCAATTAGGTGATCTTAATAATCCCTAATTCAAGCTTGTTTCTCTCATAATGCTCCCTACTCAATGCTTTGGTAAATATATCAGCAATTTGATGATCAGTGGCACAGAATTCGATTGAGATCATTCCCTTCTCATAATTATCCCTCAGGAAATGGTGCTTATCATCTATGTGTTTAGTTCTCTTGTGATGAACCGGGTTCTTAGTCATACTAATTGCACTAGTGTTATCACAGTAAATAGGAATTCATCCCACATCTATACCAAAGTCCAGGAGTTGTTGCTTAATCCATAGCAACTGAGCACAGCAAGAGGTTGTAACCACATATTCAGCCTCAGCAGTAGACAAGGCTACTGAATTTTG
Source organism: Nicotiana undulata (assembly GCA_005239495.1). Classification (NCBI taxonomy): domain Eukaryota; kingdom Viridiplantae; phylum Streptophyta; class Magnoliopsida; order Solanales; family Solanaceae; genus Nicotiana; species Nicotiana undulata. The sequence continues at coordinate 83,577 of ML300276.1, forward strand.
TTTCTTGGAGGCCCAAGATACAAGGCATGAGCCCAAAAAGTGAGCCATGCCTGAAGTACTTTTCTTGTTAACTAGAAAATCTGCAAAATCAGCATCAGCATATCCTACAAGGTCAAAATTACTACCTTTAGGATACCAAAGGCACAAATCAGTGGTGCCCTTCAAATATCTCAAAATTCTCTTCACTGCAGTGAGATGGGACTCCTTTGGATTGTCTTGAAACCTAGCACATAGTCCCACACTGAACACAATATCAGGTCTACTTGCAGTAAGATATAGTAGAGATCCAATATCCCTCTGTACGTCTTCTGATCAACCGATGAACCAGGTTCATCCACATCTAATTTTGTAGATGTGGCTATTGGGGTATCTATCTCCTTTGACTCTTCCATTTTGAAATTCTTGAGGAGTTCTCTCACATACTTCTGTTGATGAATCATTGTTCCATGTGGAGTTTGTTTGATTTGCAGACCTAAGAAAAAGGTTAGCTCACCCATCATACTCATTTCNGGTACTGTCTATTTTGCCTCGGTTGTACCCATGTTCCAGCAGGAATTTTGATAATCTCTCGTACCAAGCTATAGGTGCTTGCTTGAGACCATAGAGAGCCTTGTCAAATTTATATACATGATCAGGTGATTCTTGGCTTTCAAAACCGGGAGGTTGTTTTACAAATACCTCTTCCTTCAAATAGCCATTGAGAAAGGCACGCTTTACATCCATCTGATGCAAAGTGAATTCCATGTGTGCAGCAAATGCTATAAGAAGTATGATTGACTCCAATACTGCCACAGGAGCAAAGGTCTCATCATAATCAATTCCCTTTTATTGGTTGTATCCTTGAACAACCAGTCTTGCCTTGTTTCTAGTAACAGTTCCATCCTCATCGAGTTTATTCCTGAAGACCCACTTGGTGCCAATTATTGATCTGTCCAGTGGCCTGGGTACCAAGTGNAGAAATGCATCAAACGCACACAGATTCTGAAAGGAGGATCTAGTTTTGATTCCAGATCTCAGGTCTGCTATGATGTTCTCAAGAGGGTGAGAACTCTGATATCGGTGTGGTTTGAGAACCAGTTGTTCACTTCTGGATTGTTCCAAGTTATCTTGTTGCTGTGGAACAGGATCAGGGCCAGTATTTTCATGAGGAATTCCCCATGTCGAGTTGCGTGGGGTTGTTGGACCTGGTCCATCACTTGTTCCATCTCCCATAGGTGCTTCAATGTAGTCATTGCTCCTCACCAGTCCAAGCTCCTCATCTTCTGGTTCCTGTCTCTCAGATAAAGTGTTAGTTTCATCAAAGACAACATGTACACTTTCTTCAACACACATAGTTATTTCATTGTATATTATATAAGCTTTGCTATGTGTAGAATATCCCAATAACACTCTCTCATCACTTCTGGGATCAAATTTTCCTAAAGAATCTTTGCCATTATTATGCACATAACACTTGCATCCAAAAGCCCTAAGATGGGATATGTTGGGCTTTCTCCCTTTAAGTAATTCATAGGGAGTTTTCTCTACCAGAGGTCTGGTCATGCATCTATTGATAATATAACATGCAGTGTTAATTGCTTCTGCCCAGAAGCTGTGAGGTAGTTTGCTTGATAGAAGCATGGTTCTTGCCATGTCTTCAAGAGTTCTGTTTTTCCTTTCAACAACCCCATTTTGCTGTGGGGTTCTAGGAGCAGAAAAATTGTGATTCACACCATGTTCATCACAAAACTCAGTAAACTTTGCATTCTCAAACTCAGTACCATGGTCAGATTTAATGGATGCTAGTTGATGTCTTAATTGATACTGAATCTTCTTGACAAATGAGGTGAACATTTCAAATGCTTCATCCTTAGATGCCAAGAACAAGGTCCAAGTGAACCTTGAGAAATCATCTACTAGTACCATAACATATCTCTTTCCGCCTCAGCTTAGAGTTCTCATGGGACCACATAGATCCATATGAACCAGTTCCAACGATCTGGTGGTACTGACCATTTTCTTACTTTTGAAAGAAGACCTTACCTGCTTCCCCCCTTGCGCATGTCTCACAAACCTTGTCTTCTTTGAACTTAATGTTAGGAAGCCCTACCACTAAGTCCTTAGAGACCAGCTTGTTAAGTTGATTTTGACTTGCATGACTGATGTGCCAGAGAATTTCGGCACATTTAATACCATATTGCTTAGACTAGGGCTCATTTCAAGAGCATTTACTCTTATTAATCATAGAATTTTGGTGTTTTGCAGTACACAAGGTGTAAACACTCAAGACCATGCAAAAGGAAGTTAAAAGAAGAGAAAAGAGAAGGAAAATGGTCAAATGCGATCGCATCTTCAACATGCGAATCGCATTTCAAGCCTGGGGGTCGCATACCGCAACAGAAAGTTGAGTCAAAATTAAGGAGTGAAATGCGGCCACATATGCGACCGCATATCCCAAATGCGAACCGCATTTGAATCGCATGTTCATCTGATGCCTGAAGCCACACTGCAAATGCGACGCATGAATGCGATCGCATACCTTTAATGCGGATCGCATATTCCCAAATGCGATACATCTCTGGGACCTAGGGTTTTGAGATGCGATGGAAGAAGCCAAGATGCGAACCGCATTCCTGTTATGCGACAGGAATGCGATCGCATATCGCCCGTCAGGGGTGTTTTTGTCTGTTTTTCACCCGAATTTTCTTCCCACTATAAAAGGATTTACTGGGGTGTTGTGGGTCATTCTTGTCTAGCTTTTTAACAACATTCTCTCATTAAATATTCTTCACTTTTGGAAGCATTAGAGCAAGCAAGTGGTGGTTTGTAAGCATTCATGACATTATTAAATACTTGTTTCTTTTGGTTATTTATGATGAGTAGCTAAGTTTAAACACTGAGGTTGTGGACCCTAAATGGGTGTTATGTATTTGGGTATTTGCCATTGAATATATGCATAATGGGTAGTTGATATGTGTTTACTCTTCGTCTTATATTTCTTGTTAATGGTTGCAAACATTAACTTATGCCATAATTTTATCTTAGCTTGGAAAAGCGGGTTAGAAGTGGTAAGAGTAAATACCAAAGACTCGAGGTGTTAAACCTCGTTTAATAGAATCACTTAGGAATAAGTTGGTTTTATTTGGCAAGACGTGATTCGGATTTATTGCAACTCTTTTACATTTGGAAAAATCATAAAGAGGAAATACTATCGTAGTATTGGAAAATCTAGGATAGTTATCTTAAGAATCATTTGCATATCAAGAACTTCCCATTGAAATATATCATATTAATACCTACTTGCATTACACTCCATGAAAGGAGACACAACCTTGGTTATCCTACCCATACTAATTACAATCTAAATTAGCTTCCTTTGTTACTACTCTTTCTCTAAAATAGCAAACTATTAATCACCACCTTTTTGTTAACTAACGGAATAGAATTTCGTGGAAAACACAGAGATTTTTACGTGGAAAACACCTGGCTCAAAAGGTGAAAAAACCACGACCTACTCCTCAGTAGGATTTGCTCAAAACTCTTCACTNCTTCTATGGAAGCTAATAAGATACAGTATTTAAACTCCTACTACAATCAACTAGACTCAATATACAAACAATGAAACGGTTCCTTCTAGTTGAACTATAGCCTTTGTATCGCACAACAATTCTGCTTGCAAAACCTCTAGAACTTTTGCTTCAGAACTTGATTCACTTTTGCACTTGTGCGTCACCTCTTTCAGCAGTAATACATTGATTATTTATAGAGTCCGTTTGTTGAGTCCATGATTCAATTCTGATCCAACTCTTCTTTGGAAAACGAGTTTGATTGTAACTCAACTTCCTTCCTCTATTTCTGTCCTAACTGAAAGCAGCTTCTATCTTCTCTTATCAATTTGCAACATTTTCGTATTAGGAGACATTCTCTTAGTTCTTTGATACTTAGCAATCACTGATATCTCCTAGACTTGTACGATTCGTGATCCAACTGCTTCATTCAGAAATGTATGCTATGTTGGACATGGTTCAACTGGACCTTTTGTCAATCTTCAAAACCCATTCAGTGACATGGGCCAACACCTTGGCTGTTGTTAATCAGTGGAATCTTTACCAAATGAAAGTCTATAATACTTTTCTTCAGGGTGATCTGGAAGAGGAAATTTACATGCAGCTTCCACCTGGTTTTGGTAGTCAAGGGGGAAATAAGGCTTTGTAGACTACTCAAATCCCTACGGGCTTAAACTGGCATCAAGACAATGGAACTTGAAGCTTACAGAAGCCCTTTTACAGGCAGGATTTTACCAAAGCAAACATGATTATTCTCTGCTCACTCTAAGAAAGCACAACAGACATGTTGTCATTCTTGTTTATGTTGATGATCTCCTGATCACAGGAGATGATGAAGCTCTAATACAAGAAGCAAAAATTATACTACACGAGGCCTTTAAGATTAATGACTTGGGGTCATTAAAGTACTTCTTGGGAATAGAAGTAAGCAGATCTCAGAAAGGCATATTGCTTTGTTAGAGGAAGTAGGCATTTGAACTCATAGCTGAGTTGGGATTGACAGGCTCAAAGCCAACTGTAACACCAATGGAACAGAACAAGAAGCTAACAACTGCGGAATATGATGCACATTGTGATCTAAATGATCCACAACTTACAAATGTGAAAGGGTATCAAAGATTCATAAGAAAGCTTCTTTACTTAACATTGACAAGGCTTGATATTGCCTATACAGTGCAGACCTTGAGCCAATTCATGCAAGCACCTAAGAGATCTCATCTGGAAGCAGCATACAGATTAGTAAGGTACATTAAAAGTGAGCCAGGGCTAGGCATTCTAATGAGTGCAAATGGTGACATAACCTTGAAAGCATATAGTGATGCAGACTGGGCTAGTTGTCCAAACTCAAGAAAATCTGTTACAGGGTATTTGGTGAAGTTAGGTGACTCATTGATATCATGAAAATCAAAGAAGCAGAATACAGCTGCAAGAAGTTCAGCAGAGTCAGAATATAGAAGCATGGCATTGATAGTTTCTGAATTGATCTGGTTATTGGGAAGTGTTCAAAGAGCTAGGGATTGCAGTTGCTACTCCCATTCAGCTCTTCACAGATAGCAAAGCAGCAATGCAAATAGCCAGCAATCCATTATTTCATGAGCGCACCAAGCATATAGATATAAACTGTCATTTTATAAGGGAAAAGTTACAAGAAGGGTTGATTCATCTTGTATATGTCCCAACAAAAGATCAAGAAGTAGACATATTGACCAAAGGACTTGGCAGCGTGCAGCATTATCATTTATTGTCCAAGCTAGGTGTTTTGAACATTACAATATCTAGCTTGAAGAGGGGTGTTGAGACGAAGAAGATAACAGTTGGTGACAGTTGTGAACCTCACAGCATTATTTTAAAAGGCAGTACTGGGACTCGCCCCAAGGCGGAGCCCTCGTAAAACGCCACTAGGCTTATGTGTGAGGCTTAGTTCCATAAGACTTACGCCTCGGCCGTCGGGGCTTACGCCCCGGACACACCCAACACTCACGGTACTGGGCTCACCTAATAGAACTTTATGTAATTGTGTGTAACTAACCTTGTAAATCCTCAAATTTTATTAATAAATCTTGACAATTCAAAATTACTTTTTCTTAATCATAAATCATTAACTTGAGAGTATTTTATGTCATAATTAAAATAAAATTATTGCACGTTATCCACTAAGACTGCTATGATAGCAAATTTTAAATAAATCTTTCTTTTAAAAAGTATATATTTATTAACTTTTGTTATATCTTTATTATATTATAGTGCATAATTTTTTTTTATTGTTATTTTCTTAAATATTATTTTTTCACATACAATAATTATTAATTTAATTGCTCGGTATTAGCTAGTAACTATTTACAAATAATTAGTTATCATGTATTGTATGGTGAATTATGTGTCACTTTTTTAACTTGTTGAAACATAAAAATAAATGATGCTAGAGAATCGAGAGAAATTCCAAAATAGCCAGATTTACAAGTGGTCATTCAAAAATAGCCACACTTTCAAAAGTAATCGAAATTTAGCCACTTTTCATGTAAAAATAAATCTGAACGAAAACACTGTTCAAAATCCGGAAAATATACTAGAGTTCTAGCATAAGTACACTGGAACTTCAGCATAATATAATGGAGTTCCAGCTTAAGTATACTAGCACTCCAGCATAATATACTAGAGTTCCAGCAAAGTATATCGGTCCAATATTATATGCTGGAAGTTCATACACAGGTGCTCGAATCTCCAGTATATTATGCTGGAACTTTTCGCGTGTTGGAGTTCCAGCATAATATGCTAGAAGTTCATACACAGGTGTACCGTACTCCAGTATATTATGTTGGACCGGTCTTTGTTGCAGCAAAATAGTGGCTATTTTTCAATGACCTGGCAAACACTGGCTTTTTTTGAATGACCAGTTCGAAAACTGGCTAGCCCGTGCTATTTTTACTAGAGAATCATATTCAAAATTGTGAATTATAGTTTTATGTAAGTTCTATTTCAAATAGAAAACATATTAAATAAAAGGAGTATTTTTTAAAAATATCAAATTATAATTTCGAAATATCTTTCGAGAATCATTACTCCTTAAGAGATACATATAAGATTATCGAATACATTACTTTTGATGTTTGAGTTATAATGACGTTGCACCTAATTTGCATATTATGATATATGTCATGCTTTCATATTATTCAGTTGAATTATAATTCATAAATATTTTAAATATTATTTGTTATATTTTTGTGATTTTAATATAATTTTAATTTTTTATTTATTTTATACTATCTTAAAATTAATAAAATTTAAAAAATTGTGGACTTACGCCCCATGTGCTCAGTAGGTGAGCAGGCGTAGTCTACCGGTTTTTAAATTTTAGCTAAGTTAGTTATATCAGTTAGTTAGCTAATAGTAAGTTAATTAGCTTCCAAATTGTGTAGATTATTAGCCTTGTAAATGATTCGGTAGCTTTTCTAATACAATTGAGGGTTCGCTTCTCTTCTTCTTCTTGGATACATTCAGTAGCTCAAGTTTCACGCTTCAATGGCGTGATTTAACAATCTTTCCCTTCTAAATAAGGGTCGATGTACCTATATGATAAGAGGAAATGGAAAGATAACACTTTCACAAATTTAGGAATTCTGAGCTTTTAGAATTTTTCCCAGCCTCACACCGACAGCCCAGAGGTAAACATAAGGTCCAGAGTTCGCAAACCGAATGAAACAGTGAAACTTTTCATGACAAAAGAAACACTTACTCTAATGTACAACTTGGAAGAAACGATATTGTTCACAGACCCATTCAAATATAAGCGCATTAGAGCAACAGCTACCATTAAAATTAAGCATAGGAAATGTGAAAACCCCCACAATTTCAAAAAACTAAAGAACAGAACCCAAAAAATAAACTAAAACGGAACAAAATAACAGAAATTAAACTAATGTACAGCACCTTTGAATCTCACCAAGAAGCCTCAATTAATCTTTGCTAAAACACAATCATAATATAAATTTTATTACCAAAAAATGGTATGTTGCCAACTGTTGGCAAAAGATTGCCTTTCAGTGCTTCCCGAAGTAAATAAACAACACTTTGCCCGACAACAGGGACATAAAAAGTTTTAAAATTCTTTATTCCCTTCTCAAGATTCTCTATTGAGAAGCTCCCTCTTTCTGCTGTCATCTTCCCGCAATTAAGCAGCTCATAAAGGTGGCCAAACAATCAAAAAGGTCCCTTATTGCTTAGTCAACTGACGAATGACATATGGCAGGATACCTCCATGGTTGAAATAAGCCAACTCCACCTGCAAAAGATAGAAGAAGCTCTTAAATGTCAATTCTTACCAAAAACTAATGAATGGTGAAGAAGAATTTATATAGGAAATCTCGCACTGTTGTGGCAGTTTATTCTACATCAAACAATGCATGCAGAACTATAAGGAGATAGTAGATGTGATTTAAACGTTTTACGATAGAGGGTAACAGAATCAGGTCATCCATTTCTTACTTGAGCATTCAAGCTAATATTGGCGAAAGCACCTTTTTTCGGGGTGATGAAAGACATTCTTATTTTGTCACCTATATGTCGTTCACTAATTTCAAATGTATACATTGATTACTACAAAATATGCACCATGATTTACTGTTCAAACAACAATAATCGCTATTCACTACTTACTACACCTCCAATTCTAGTTTGATTAGCCATAAGAATCCTCATTATCCAAGTAGCTCCATGTGACAAATCGCAATCCAGTAGACCGTGATTTACTGTCCACATGGACTCTTAATTTTCAACACACTCCTTTTAGTTAGGTATTCTAGATCTTGACATCCTATCGTACGACGACGCTTCAATCCCGAACTAGTTAGAGTTGGCTATATGAACCTTCTATATCCAATTTGGGCCTGTTGCCTTCCACATCTGAACACGTTTTAACCCATACTCAAATAGTTCTAGCCATATACATTGATTTTATACAGTTATACACATATAATACATAAATTATGCATATTTATACATTCACCGGCTATTTTTAGTTTAAGTGGTAGGGTGGGCGGCTGTTTAGGTTAATTCTTCAAAAAGAAAAGATATTGATATCCTTCGTCCAAGTTCAGTAAAAAGACCCAAATTTAAGTGTCCCAATTTCGCAAAGATGGCTTTAAGAGTAAATTTAATTCCTTATTATGCTTGCTCAGATTTCAAAATTTTGATTAAGGTGTTTGCTCAGATTTCTTTTGTTATTCGTCTTTCCTTCAGCACTCTAGGCAAAGACTTGTATAAAGGTAGAAGAAACTCAAACGCCGTCAAAATGGCAGAATCTTTATCATGCAACCCAATAGCCACAGCAGCATCTTTCGCACAAAGAAACGCCAGGATATAAGAACTGAAAACAAAAGAGACCGATAATGTGAGACGCACCTCGGTGTCGAACCGCACTGTGCAAGTGAAGGATTTTCCAGTATCTGTTCGTACGGTAACGTCTTGACCTGGGCGGATCTCACTAATATTTTCTGGAAGATCAATGGTATATCGCTCGTGACCTGTCAATCCAAGTGTATCTGCATCCTCCCCAGCCTTAAAACATAGAGGCACGATACCCATTCCTACCAAGTTGCTGCGGTGAATCCTCTCGAAGCTCTTAGCAATTACAGCTTTAACTCCCTGTTAAATGGTTCTTTAGTTAGGAAATTCTATGGTAAAAAAGAAAAAGACGGAATCAACCAAGTCAAGAAGCAATGCTCAAGAAACCCACCAACAACATTGGGCCCTTGGCAGCCCAATCTCGGGAGCTTCCACTTCCATATTCAGCTCCAGCCAAGATAACAGTGGCTTGCCCAGCAGATTTGTATTTCTAAAGACATCATGTGTTTAAGAAGTGTTAATATAAAACAGCAAAGATCTCAAGTAATTGTCTGCTGTAGCCAATAGGCATGCACAATGCAAACTGTATCTTTGACAAAAACAGGATACCGAACATTAAAAAACGGAAAAATGATAGTACCATTGCAGCATCAAACACAGAGAGTTTTTCTCCTGTAGGAATGTGGACTGTCTTTGGACCAACTTCTCCATTCAACAGCTTGTTCACAAGACGGATATTGGCGAAAGTACCCCTAGCCATAATTTCATCGTTACCACGACGGCTACCATATGAGTTGAAGTCCCTGCGATCGACACCGTGCTCCATAAGATACCTAGCGGCTGGGCTATCTTTATGAATGCTTCCGGCAGGTGAAATGTGATCCGTGGTAATACTATCACCAAAGTTCAACAAGCAGTAGGCATCCTTCACTCCATGGGGCCCAGGAGGATCCATGGTCATACCCTTGAAATATGGTGGCTCATGAATGTATGTAGAATTAGGATCCCATGAGTACAGCTTTGCTGTTGGTACAGATAATTCATTCCACATGGTATTGCCCTTTGTAATAGCTTCATAAGTACTCTTGAACATGTCTGGCAATACACTTGATTGAACAACCTAACGCGGAAAGTTCCATAGTAAATTTACTCTGTTTGTTATTGATCATGGGTACATAAGCACATAACTGAATACATACCTCAGCAATTTCTTCAGTTGATGGCCATATATCCCTGAAGTACACATCCTTACCATCCTTTCCCACCCCAATTGGATCTTTCTCAAAGTCGATATCAACCTGCATAGCAAATCCCCATCACCAACATAAGTACACAGGATAATCAACAATCAATTTTGACCTGTTAAACAACCATGAATATTTTTCACAGCATTGGAGACCAAGACCAAGGTCAGAATGTGCAAGAAAATTCAGTTGAGCGTCTAGTTATGGAATCCTGCTTTCCGTGGTATTTGTGCTCCTGGGAGCAATGCAGCTTGCACCATGCAAGCTGAGTCATGTCTAAACACATTCTAGTTAAGCCGCCGATGATGCCTGAAGCAAGATGCTCAAGAAAGGAATGCTAACCATGACTTACCACTGAAAGCGCTCTCACTCAAAAAGGAGGCTTTAATGTCAGAAATCAAACACTTATCACTTTTAAAGCTACAATTGTTTTTATATGGAGTATGTCTTTTTAGGCTTTAGTTCCTATCCTCATTTTATAGTATGATTTGATGACTCAGCGAAAGCAATTGTCTCTAACCCAATTTTACATGAACCTGACTATGACTGCGTCGCTGACACGGTGCTTATGAGTATCTTAAACAGCTGTATAATTTTTTGCTAAGTCCAAATTTATTTTGAAGAATCCGCAACAAACTATCCAATCCGATGTCACACTCATAAGACAAGATGAATGAAAGATCAATTGACATAGCTATAAAAAGATTAATTCTTTTAAAGTTGCTTTGATATTCCTTAAAACTTGCTCAACATTGCCACCAACCAGTTCAGCACTCCACTGCCAAAAAGATTAATTCTTTTAAAGTTTATAATCCCTTTTTATAAACTTGATGTATGTTCTTTCATCCTTTCACTTACTATAAAGAATAACATTGTGTTAAAGGTAATTCTCCAGATAAATTAATTATATAACTCTAAGTGCATTTACTTACAGTGCCAGCAAGAGCATAGGCAACCACCAAAGGAGGTGAAGCAAGATAGTTTGCTCTTGTCAGGGCATGAACACGCCCCTCAAAGTTTCGATTTCCAGAGAGTACAGCAGCAGCAACAATGTCTGCATTATAACATTTTGAATTAGTCAAACAATATAGCGAACTGATCATGTCCTAGAGGACCTAGACAGACTCCAGTCAGTGCAATAGCAAAATATAATCAATTATACTTACCATTCTCTGATATGGCAGAAGCAACAGATTCGTCCAAGTCCCCAGAATTACCGATACAAGTGGTGCAGCCATAGCCAACAATGTTGAAACCTTGCTGATTTAGATACTTCTGTAGCCCACTGTTTCATACAGAAAATAACATATTAGAATGTTTTCAAATAACAATGGGCATAGCAGAAACTTTTTCTTTTAGAGAACTTCAATCTATACCTCTTGAGTAAATATTTTGTAACAACACCAGAGCCTGGAGCAAGGCTTGTTTTAACCCATGGTTTAACCTGGAAAATACATCAGGAACAAGGATTAAGAAGGCATGCCTTAACCTTTGAAGAAAGAAAATGCAAGCATATAGAGTAGCACTGACATGCAGACCCAGCTCAGAAGCCTTTTTGGCAACAAGAGCTGCTCCTAGCATAACACTGGGATTGGATGTATTTGTGCAACTTGTGATAGCAGCAATCACAATACTGCCATGTTTGAGCTCTGCAGGTTGCCCGTGGAAGTCAAACTTAGCTACTTTATCTTGCACTTCTTTTGGCACAGCAAATCCCTGCATCAAAGTAGAACCAGTTGCATTAGCATTTCCAGAAGTAAGAAGCTGGCCTTGGATACTTTCTAGTCATAAATTTATGTTACAACCTGATCAACCAAGAGGAGACTAAATGGTACTCCCCCTATCCCAATTTATGTGGCATCTTTCCTTGTTAGGATGTTCCAAAAAGAATGACACATTTCTATACTTAGAAACAATAACTTTAAAATTCTCATTTTGTCCTTAATGGGATGATTTTAGCCACACAAATGTATATGGCTTGTTTTAGATCACAAGTTTTAAAAGTCTTATCTTTCTTTCTTTATTTCTTTCTTTCTTCAACTCCGTGCTCATCAAATAATGCCATATAAAATGGGACAGATGGAGAAATATAAATGAATGGCTCACTCACCTTGAATCCAACTTTGTTATCTAGGCAAGCATGCCAGTCAGACTTCATCTCTTTCAAAGACACACGGTCATGAGGTCTACAAAGGAAAACAAACGTGTTATATAGACCTTATAGTACATTTTACATCTTAATATAGAATTCATGCAAGCTGGAACACATACCTCTTTGGCCCTGACACACATGGTTCAACGTTGGCAAGGTCTAGGTCCAAATAAGAAGAATACACTTTTTCTTGTTGAGGCTGAAATAAGGAGGGCAATAGTTTTTAAGAAATTGTAAGGAAAAATAACAATTAAACGATAGATTAGATCATAACCTTCATTCATTTGCCAGAAAAGATTCTCATACCGAAACTAGAGTAACAGCAATTGAGGCAGCAAACAAAACTAACCTCATTATAGTCGACAAACATCTTATTTGCACGGAGATACGCCTCTATCATTGCAATCTAAATTTTAGGTCGAGGGTTAGCCACGTATAAAGGTGAATTTTCGCACTCAAATTTTCAATTAACACTAGCAAAAGTATAAACACTTACTGTTTCATCACTTCTCCCAGTCAACTTGAGATATTGCAGGGTAACATGATCTACAGGGAAGAAACCCATTGTTGCACCATATTCAGGAGACATGTTTGCAATGGTGGCCCTGTCAGCCAAAGATAGCCCTTCCATTCCATCACCTACATGACGACAAAACAAACAGTCAAGTCCTTGTCTGGGGGAACGATTAAACACTGGTTGAATTATTTGCATACGGAACTTAGTCAATGTTTATTATTTACCATAGAATTCAACAAACTTCCCAACAACACCATGCTTCCTGAGCATTTGAGTGACAGTCAGGACCAAGTCAGTGGCAGTTACACCATTTCGCAATTTCCCTGATAACTTGAAGCCAACAACTCCAGGCAACACCATGCTCATTGGCTGTCAGTATACAGAAGAAGTTTTACAAAAGTGCCATCCAAAGTGCAAATATCAGAATCAACATCAAAATATTTGTCACAACTCACAACTTAAAGTGAAAATTACCTAGAAAGCTATTATTTTTCTACACATATATAAAAAAAACAGAAGAACAGGCAAGTAGAACACACACAGGAAACACAATGTCATTTTCTGCTCAGATTAAGTGAACAAAGTGCATCGTATTCTAAGAGGAAGTTGAGTAGCATCCTATTCTGGCTTGATCTGATTTTTTGGAAGATAGCTATATGTACTATATGCTGAATGGGAAAAACATAACCAAACTCACTTTTTTTCTGGTAAAGTTAGAATCGCATCTGATCTTCTGACTTTTTCAAGAATAAATGATGAAATGTAGTCTTTCATTATTGTCAAATAGGGTATGGAGCCACGAAACTAGTTAATTGCATTAACTATATGAAGATTCATGAATAACCTTTTCATTTGGATGAATTCATGAATCACCAAAACTTGTTTTCAGGAATACATAGAATTTCGGGAAGAGGCCAACGAAATGGAATTAGATATGGGTCAGTGGATGCAATGAAAACCCATCTGTAAGGAAAGAAGTACTACAAGGTCAGATAAATGAGGCAAGGGAAAGTTCTATGTAATCAACTATCATGCTCCTCTCTAATCTAGAACATAACTGTAAACCAAAACTCTACTCCCTTGATTTGCATCAGCACGTTTCTGTAGGGGAGAGATTAAAATATGTAATATTTAGGGTCTAATAAGGAGAAAAGATGTCCTGACATATTACTTCTTGTTTTATAATTGATAGGATAATCAAGAACAGCATTGCTAATTAGTAATTTTAAGTCCCATGTTTCCTTAGTATAGACTATCTGAACAAACTAAAACACAATGTTGACATTTTTGTTTTGAGAATGAAAAGCGCAATGGTGACATGTACTTTGAAACAAAGCGGGAATAACATAGACACATCAAATCTCAAAACTCTTGCAACTCTATATGCTGATTGATGTCCCTCCATTAACTACCACATGTTCCAGTCACCAAGTTAATGGATATTCTCCACTAGAAAAGATTTGGCAAAGTGCAAACATTAACACATGCACAAGAGCAGTGTGGGACACCTTAGCATAAAGCCATAGCTGTCTAATCTTTGCAACAACACACGAATAAACCAGGATTCAGCAAGAGATATAAGGATTATTACGGCACTCATAGTTGCATACCTGGCCAAGCATTGCAGCTTCAGCTTCAATACCTCCGACACCCCAGCCAGCAACTCCTAGCCCATCAATCATGGTTGTGTGGGAATCTGTTCCCACCACGCTGTCTGGGTAGAGAAACCCATCCCTATTAAAGACAACCCTTCCAAGATATTCAAGATTGACCTAAAATTATGGAGCCAAAAAATATTATCAGCTTTGCAAGTGTGTTGTTTCAGAGGATAAATAAGGAAAGCAAAGCCAGGAATCTCACTGCATTTAAGCTAAAGACAGAAGATAAGAAAGAAAATACAACATTAAAAATTCAGGAGTCAAGAAATAGTTAGATCCCAGCACAACTATCAAACATTCAACAAATCCAGCAGCACAACTATCACACATTCAACAAATCCAGCAGCACAACCAGCTAAGTGATATTCAGTTTTCATGACCAATACCTGATGCACAATACCAGACCCAGGTGGAACAACAAGCATGTTTTGGAAAGCATTAGATCCCCACTTAAGAAAGGCAAATCTCTCCTTGTTCCTTTGGAATTCAAGCTCCATATTAGCCTGGACTGCATTTTCTGACCTTGCCACATCAACTTGAACGGAGTGATCAATAACTAGGTCAACAGGAACCTGAAATAATATTCGAGTAAAAGAATTACCATGAAGTGGAGAAAGATTCATTCATGAGAGGAATATGAAAAGAACTATAACCAAGGAACTGAAGCATAAAACTGTCAGTGATGAATAAGCCAATATATTGTGACACTAAACTAATAGCATAATGCAATTCAATGTTCATGAATGAGATTAATATAAGCAACTCAATAGATGAAAGTCATTTGACTTATCAAAAGTATTATAAACGCAACTGACAGTTTTCCACTACCTTTTGTCAAACTGCAGTATTGACATCGACTGCCAGATAGAAAATTTGTGTTCTTTATTCATCAAGTGACTACACTGAATTCTATTCACAATATTACATAGTTAAAGAAACTTTGCCATAATGAACTAACTAGAAACAACGCATACCAATGGATTGATCTTGTCAGAATCACTGCCGAGGTTGTTCATGGCATCACGCATGCAAGCAAGGTCCACCACAGCGGGTACACCAGTAAAATCCTGTCAAACAAGACAAATTGTTCAGGTGAACACCGCCTGTCATCTCACACTGCATTCTTTTTTTAAATGTTCAAGACATGCAAAAGACTAGTACCTGCAGCAACACACGGGCAGGCTTGAAGGGTATCTCCACAAGCTTAGGTGCAGAATTTTCCCAGTCGATAATCTTTTCAACATCTTCCTTTTTCACTTGAAAGTTGTCACAATTACGAATTGCTGACTCGAGAAGAATCCTAATAGAGTATGGCAGCTTCTCTGTTATATACAAATCAAAAGACCAAGAAAAGTCAATAATCAAACTGATAAGAAAGATACAAATCAAATTTCAATATAAGAATAATCAGGTCTGCTAAAAAATCTAAAAAATAAAAATAGAAAGTATTAGAGGGTCTAAAAGTTTACCAATCCTGGGATCGTTGAGAGCAGGTAGGCTATAGAACTTTCCGAATTCACCACCTCCAGGCTTTGGAAGAGCAGTGAGGATTTCCTTAAATGGGTTCTTTTCAGCTGAATCCATCATCAACACAAAAAAGAATCAGATTCTTCTTGCTTTTCTACTGAGAATTGATTCGCATTCACTTACAGCAGCTCTTAGTCGCACTACTATGCATAAATAAAGAGTTTTTTATGTTTTTTTATGAAAATACCTAACCACAAACACAAATGATAAAAATGAAATATCTTAAGTCAACTTCAAAAGTCTTCCCACTCATCGGCCCTACCACCCACGTTCCACTAACCTTTGTCACAATGTGTATTATTACTTATTACTACTTGAAATAGGATTAAAGTGATGTTTAATTCTATTTAATAACTTGTTATAATAGGTTAAATTATAATTTTACATGTCAATATATATATATAACTTAAATCCTTAAGAATAAAGCATATTCTTTCGATTTACTTTTTCAGATTGACAAAATTACCCAGAAAACAAATCTAGGATGAAAAGACAAAAGTACCCATGGTAGAGAGCTTTCGATGGAAGCTGTTGAGAGCAGGGGCGGCGGTCCTGATCTGAGCAGTAAGACTGATCGGAGACTTCCAATCAACACCGTGGCTCCACCGCGGCACCGAACACCTCACAGACCGAAACGTGGAGGAGAAACGCTGCTGCTGATTACAGAGTGAAGAAGACGAAGGCGCATGAGCAGCAGCAGAAGAGGAAGCTACTGGTCTAGAAACGGAAGAAGAAGAAGAGGCTCTTCTCAAGAGTGAAGAAGCGGCAGAAGAAGAGTATTTGCGAGCGGTATTACTATACATGACTCTCTATATATATATATATATAAAACAAAAATATTCAGATCACAACATTCAAACAATAATGATGTGTATTTCCTAGGGTTGTGTGCCGAATTTCTAGAAGAAAAAAACAAAACAGAGATGAAGAAGAAGAAGAAGATGAAGATGATAGTGACGAAGAAGATAACAGAGAAACAGAAGGAAGATATGGGGGATGGATTTATGAATTGAGAATTGGGGAATGATTGAGAGAGAGAAGAGGAGATTATTCAAATGCTAAGCGGTGCCTAAGCTGCGGCACAAAAGCTGGGCTGGTTCGCGTTATGCTATTTTTTTCGTTTTTATAAGGACAAGAGAATGGCAATAAAATGAATATTGATTAGGTCAAAATTATCTATTTATTCGCTTCTTTGTTTTTATGTTAAAATTTTATTGGAAGATTCCTTTGCCCTTTGAAAATGTCAATTTGTCTACGCCTCTTTTTATTTTTGGAAAATAATTTTTTTTTAAATGAAATTATATAGTCTAATATATATATATATATATATGTATGTATCTTATATATTAAAAATATAATTGATTTTATATATTTTGTGATTATAATATGTAATTATATAAATAATTGAGCCGCGTGCTAAAAATAATTTTTATCCCTTTTTTTGCTATATTTCTCTTTGTCCTATTATTCTTTAATTTTTTTAACCATTAACAGAAACTTTAAGCCTTAACGGGATTACTTTCTATTATGGAAAACAAACGGAAAATATTTTTAATTTAACAGTGGGAGAGTATTCACTATCCAAATCACAAATTTCTTTTACGTCCAGAAAATAAAAATGAGTGTTTATTTTATTTTTATCAATTTTCTAATGTAGATAAAGCAGGAAATAAAATCCGAGTGATAGTTTATGCGGCTTGTGGCACACTTCCACAGGCCACGAGTCGTCGGTGTAAAATTGCATTAAGGCCATCTATTTGTTCTCACTTTTTCTTTTTCTCCCCATTTCTATTATTTTATTGCACAATTATTCACACATTTGACCCCACAACAATTAGTTAGTACATCATGCGCATTATTTTAATGTGAAAATAATGACATTTAACTAAAAGCTACGATTAAACGAATGAAGTCATGTGTTCACTAGCCTGGCCAAAAAAGGAGATCGAATCCTTATCTTTTATTAGAAGTTTTTAGGGAATTTTTGATTCTTTGAAGGAGATGAGGTCCTGAGGATAAAAAAGAAGAAGAGTGAACTCACATAGTTGTATATCACTTAAACTAGAAATAGTTAGTGACGGTATAATATATGCGTAATTTATGTATTATATGTGTATAATTATATATAATTAAGGTATTATTTATATATATGACTAGAAAAAATATATAATAAATATGACCGATTATTTGCGTAAAAATTCCTAAAAAGACAACATCTTACCGGTGCTAAAATCATTGGCCTTCCGTTTTTCTTTTTCTTTTTTCATTTCAAAGTGCAACAAAAAAGTTACTTACGGTCGTATTTGCTTTGATAACGATAAACATATGATATATGTCTTTTAACACACAGCTTAATCAGTAATCAATAGTATTAAGTAATAGATCATCTCAATCTAGGCAAATTATATGATTGAGTATAAATATTGGGTATAGGTAAGTTTTGTTCCACACACAGAAATGAGCATGTTTGATTAAAACCAACCAGTGCAATTAAGTTAATACATGTTAGAATTATAGATGAAACTAATTTTAAATTATTTAACTATTTGTACGAAACAAAAGAAAATACAGTTAATCTTTTTATAATAAAATAATGTTAAAAAATATACATAAATGAAAAGAAAAAAAATCCTAGGTAAATAATATGCCAAACCCAATTCAACTTGGCTCCGTTTTTCGCTCCGTACTCCATTTTAGCCTTGTTTCATTTTGACCTTTCAATTTTATTTCTTATGTTTCATTTTAAAACAAAAGCAGAAATCGGTGCAAAAAAAAATAGCGTGTATGTATACACAAATTTGAGGCATAATAAATATTCAATTAAATGTTGCCACCCGAACTTTTCATCCTTTATTTCATATAAGCTTGAAGTTTGAAGTGAGTCCATGTCTCAAAAAATATTATTTTTTCATAATGGAATGGATATTTGTTCTTGTGGATTTCAAGTTGACCTGAAAGTATTATGGACACCAAGAAATTCGGGTCGGGTATTTTAGTATTGACCCGTTTGACAAGGATGAGTAACATTTAATTGGATATTTATTACACCTCATATTTGTGTACACACGCACTATATTTATTTTATACTCATTTCAGCTTTTGTGTTAAAATGAAACATAAGAAATAGAGTTGAAGGGCCAAAATGGAACAAGGTTGAGATCGAATCCAAAATAAAAAATGATGCCAAGTTAAATGTGTTGTATATGTGTTTGGCCTAAATAATAGTACTCCCTCCGATCCAAAATAAGTGATTTTCTGGCATTTTTCTTGTGGTCCAAAATAAGTGATTTTTTCAGATTTCAAGAATGAATTAATTATTTTTTCCTACATTGCCCTTGGAGTAAATAATGTTGGAGTATGTGATAGGAGTACTTATGTGAGATAGTAAAATTTAATATGATCAATTTCATTGTTAATTAATGCTAAAAGGTGAATTTCTTAATCTGCGTGAAAACATGCAAAAAATCACTTATTTTGGTTTGGAGGGAGTACTAGTTAAAAGGAATTTTTACCCCCTATAGCAAACCTTAATACCCTATTTATTTTAAATAAATATCATTTTAAAAAATTATATTATATAGCTACCTTTTACCCTTTATAGCAAAATATCTAATTATGGTTACATCCTAACCTTAAGCCACTATATACGCTAATTTCATATTTTCTCTCTCCTTTTTCATATTTTCTCTCACATAATTACCGATAAAATTCTCAATACACGTTCTCTCTCTCTCTCTCTTTTTATACACTTTACTCTCTTCCCCCACAAAACCACGTTTCTGCAACTCATTTCTTCTCCCACCCACATCGCCTAGGTCTTCCCCATTCTCACTCACCACGTTAATTTCTCTCTCAAATCTCGATCGTATTTTGATACAAGTTGTTGTGGTAAGTTTTTAGCTTCTTAGATTTTCGTTGGTTACAGAATTTTATTTGTTTTCTTAAACAATAACCATTATTATTGTTTACTCAACAGAAAGCTCTCGTTTTTCTCTCCAGTGTCGGATTCAACATCACACAAGATGGTTACCAGAGGTATACTCACTGAAGTACTCAATTTCGATTGGCCATTTTTCTCTTTGCAAATCACTCAAGCGGAATCGGAATTTGCAGGTGTATCAACAACTACAGCTTCAGAGAGAAGAACTAAATTACACAATGACAAATCGAAAGAAGCCCAAGTTGAGAAATCTTCAAAAGAAACAGTAATTTTCGTTGCGGAAAAGAGGAAAAAAACTATGAATGACGCTTCATGTGTCAAGGGTAAGGAAGTTGATTCAAAAAAAACTCGGATACACGAGACGAAAAGGTAATTGTTATTGTATCCATATGTATTCAAAGTTGTTGATGTGATTTATATGTATATTGATGTATTCAAAATTGTTGATGTGATTTATACGAGTTATGTTTACTTAATCTAGTGTATGTTGTATTTAAATGTATTTAGATGTATTCAAAGTTACAATCACTGTATTTTTGCACTTATTATAGTGTTCCTTACATATTGTATGTAGATATTCACAGTTTTGTACTCATTGGTATGAATTTGATTTTCGTATGTTGATGTATTTATACATATACAACATCTTCCATCATGTATTTCTTACTCCAATGTATTTTTCATATTGTATTTAGTTTTATTTATATGTATTCATAACACTTAATGAGTTTACAGAGATAAGCAAGGCATAGGTTGGTCTCATGACTCAGCATATAGTGACAAGGCACAAACTGATCCCTTTGGTGTTATTTTCATTTTAAATTTGTCTCAACAAAAATCCGGGAGCATGTATGTATTCAATCATCTTCCTTGTATCATTTATCTAATAATATGAATTATTTTTAATTATTTTAATGTATTTTTTCAGGGATTGTGGGGTGCATGTCACGACATACGCAGAGTTTCAGAGCACAGTTGATTTGGTTCCACAAACAAAATTTGATGTTAATTTACTCCGTCAAAAATATGGTTCCCTCCTTTGGGACTATGCTATGCGGAAGATAGACGCTGATGCCATAAGCGAGAGCGAAGTACCTTCAAAGATTGTTAGGCAAATCACGAATTCTGATACATCGGTTAAGATAATGTTAGAGTAGTCTTAGGTAAATGTAGTTTTCGATGGTAGTTGTCTGTGAATATTATTTTTTTGGATAGTGTGTTGGTAAAGATCGTGTTTAGTTTAGCAAAAATTTTATTTTCATTTTATTCATTGTATCAACAATGTTTATATACGATCATTTCAAATATTCAATCGATGTATTCATTTTGTGCATCTGAATTCATTTGTCCTTCAACATGTTATTTTTTGTATGGTTACAACAGGTTGTATTCATATGTATCCAACTTATTGTATGGTTACAACAGGTTGTATTAATATGTATCAACATGTTGTATTCATATATATTCAACTTATAGTATTAGTATGTATTCAACTTATTGTATTACTCTGTATTTAACTTATTGCATTCATAATAAGTCGACGGGTTGCATTATTAATTTAATATGTTGTATTCATTTGCATTTCAACATGATATATTTATATATATTTATTAAGTTGTATTTATATGTATTCACCAGATTATGTTCACATATTTTCAGCAGGTGTATTTAGACCTTCATTGAAAATTCACATATTGTATTAATATGTATTCATTACGTTGTATATATCTGCATTCACCAGGTTATATTCACATATTCTCAGCAGATGTATTTAGACCTTCATATGTATATAATAGATTGTATTAGTATGTATTCAGGTGTATTTGAATACATGTCTTATGTAGATAGCTGATTGTATTTATCTTTATTCATATGTATTCAAGTGTATTTAAACTTCTGTACAATACATATTTAGACATCTATACGTGTACAACAGATTATATTAATATGTATTCAGGTGTATTTAAATACATGTATTTAATATTCAGAAATCATATACAATCTCTGATATACGATATGTATTAAAAAAACGAATCAGTTCTGTTGATTGAAATATTACATCTTTTTACAATACAATCATAGCCTATGTATATAACTGATTGTAATCACATGTATTCAGAGATTATATTCATCTATATTCAGATATCATGAAGTAATATAATAGTCGTATTGTAATTATGTATTCAGATTTAATACACCAACTAAATATATCCATAATATATTTGAAATGTCACCGGAATCCATGGCAAATCGTTATAGCATTAATACAAGTCAGAATGTGAACTAATTTCTACGTGGAGCAGTTCTACAACTACGCTTATTATGTCCTTCCTGCCCACATATGCTACACGAATGTTGATTTATCTTCTGCAGCAATTCACTGAACGGCTTATCACGCTTCTTCTTTGGTCTTCCAGGTGGTCTTTTCCATTTGGGTGGTAATACAACTTCATCTGATATATGTGCTGGTATATTCCATTCATTCCGGTCCGGCAACGGATACACGGTCACCTCATATATCATCACAACAGACTTTGATTTGTAATAGTCAGAACAATAATCTTCTGGCATTAGATACTTGCTCTTCAAGACAGCCCAAGCGTGTGGGCGTGGTAATTCGTTGACTTGGAACCGCCCACAACTGTATTTTCTCTCTAAGAGGCACACGACGTAATGCCTTCCTTCATCGTTCACTGTATACAAGTATTCAGTCGATGGCACCACCTACATTTAAACACAGACCTATTAATTTGAATTATCTAAAAAAACAAATCACATATATCAAATAATAGACCTATTAATTTCAATATATATATATATATATATATATATATATATATATATATATATATATATATATATATATATATATATATATATAGATGTATTCGACTTTTATTTAGCTTTCAGAATCACAATATATATACATATTGTGTTAAAAATATATATGTATTAAATACAAACATACTTGTATATATAAAATACAAAGACACACACGTTCATACAGTTACATATATTGAATACATTGGAATACACACTATAAAAATGCTGGCAGAATATTAAAGAGGAGACTTGACTGATGAACACTGTTATATACACATATTTTCAACCGGTGTATTTAAACCTTCATACGTGTATAACAGATTGTATTAATATATATTCAGATGAATTTGAATGCATGTCGTAGGTATATAATACTGTTACACACAATAATACATGTATTATTAATACATAAAAACAGTGAGCCACTGTAATACACAATAATACATGTATTATTAATACATAAAAAATAAAAAAGCACAACAGTGAAGGTCAAGTAAAAATTCACAAATACACATAAATACATCTACATACAATTTGAATTTACATACAATTCTTCTGTAACAGTAAAATACACAAGAATACATGTATTATTAATACTGTGAGCACGTGATTTTTACCTATCGTATAATCCTACAAAATCTCGCTAAATTAATTAGTTTTACGGATTTTTGTTGAATTTTAATGCTATTTGCGGCTTTGTTTTCACATTGCGTAGCCATAATCCGTCATTTAAATCCATAAATAATTTAAAATGGCATGATTAAGCACGTAACCTTAGTTATCATATAAATAAATATAATTGTTTGATATAAATGATAATTTCTTGATTTAATTATTTCTTTCTAACAAAATTGTGAAATTTGCCCTTTAAATGATTGGGAGTAATAAATTAATTGTTTTACCCTCAATTAGTTTATCAATTAACCTATCATTTAAAAAAAAAAAAAAAAATTAATTAAGTTAAAGTTAATTACTACATTTTTTTTAGTTTAAACTTAATGGAAATTAATTAATTAGTTGACAAAATCAAAGAAAATGGGGTCTTGGCCAAATTAGGCCAATTTAAATTGGCCCAATCCTAAACTTAACCAAAAAAAAAAAACCATAAACCAAGCCCAAGTTTGAACCAAACCCGGCCTGACCCCCAGCTTCAAAACGACGCCGT